>JAYDZE010000004.1:210351-233100 GCA_034509125.1 Monilaria moniliformis
AATTAATAATTAATTTTTGCATATAATTTTAATATATACCATCATTTCTTAAGAGTTAAAAATATTAACAAATGAAGGACAAAGAAAATGGATAAAAATAATCATGTGTTTAGTAAAAATTATGAGATATTGTAGATAATTTTTTTTTCCCGATGTTTTATATACAAGAATATTTAAATTTCATAAAATATCAAAAAAGTTATTATAGCCCAATGGATAAGATACATCATATTTTAATATTGGTCAATGGATCAATTCCTATTAAGCACAAATTAATAACATTTTTGAAAATTATTTTTAAAAAAATAAAAAAACCGGTTCAACCGGTCACCGGTTTCCGGTCGAACCGGCCGTTTTTTTCGGTTCACACTGGTTCAATAGATTGGTGGTTTTTATGACCGAACCGGACCGGACAACACACCGGTTCGCGGCCGAACCGACCGGTCCAATCCGGTTTTTAATACACTGCTTGTAACGTAGGTACAACAACATTATTCAAGGTGGTCAACTAGCTAAAGCATATGTACTTTTCCGGCAACCATCAATTTAAATTTGTCTCATTCCGATCGATATTGTAATTAATTACACAAATGATTGTTTATGCCAAAATTTCAAAATTTGTGTTGTAAATAAAAAACGAGTAACAAAATAATTGTATGAAATTAACCCTATAGAAGGCGGTTTTTGTATACATGGTAAACCAGAAAAAGTGACCATACGTAATATCCCACTGAAGATATACATATGCCACATTCCTTGAAAACGACGTCGCAGCACTGTGTCATGAACTCTGATCGCGGGAACAAGATAAGATATAGATGTTGCCACCATGTCTTACGTATTTAATGATTTATTTAATGCATTATCTTATATTTGACGTGCGATTAGTAGAATAAAATTCGATTTTACAATGTCAAACTGTAAGAGAAGAAGATTTTATGGTTGGAAATAAATCTAGTCCGTCGTACCTACGACAGATATTTATGAATCGAATAGAAGAAAAAGGAAATTAAGACAAAGAAAAAGCAACAATTGAATATCCTGTTGGTGTTGTTGGATCTTCCACCACTCCTTTGATCTGAAACGTGTTGACTCCATTTGGCGTATATTATCCTGACAACCTATGTCGATGGAGATAATGATAGCGACAAGATCGCCAAGAAACGCAGGCGCAGAGATTGATGACGATCCGCAACAGCCAACTGCAAGATAAATCAAAATATGTATGCCACCTGTCGTGTAAGAAATTGATGGGAGCAGAGGGAAGATGAGATCTATGTCTCACTGCAAGGGCTGACTCATTGGACCAGAGATGGAGACTGTCTGCACACGTTGTGCATGTTTTTGGTGGTCCTTCTATTACGACAATTCAAGTGAGAGAATGCTTCTAGAAAAATGTACAGCAATCAATCTTGTAAAATATTCATATTCCACCAGAGTTAAAATGGCGGTAGTGCAGAAATCCTAAGACTATTAACCCACCGGAATTTTATTTTCTATCCCAATTACACTTCCAAAATTATGCACCAATTTGTTTTTGAACAGTTAACTTCTGAAAATTTTGGAGAGAGAGAGAGAGAGACCTGTTTAATAGGTGATAAACATTAAAACTAGCTGGCATTGATTCAGTGCTTTGAACGTCTCAGGCAAATTCGAATACATGAACATGAATATTCAAGAAACACAACAACATTCCAAGCATGAATAATCCAGTCATCAAGGATTGGATTAATTACTCCACTCCTGTTTGTATGAGTTTGTATGAATCAACTCCACTGCTGTTTGTATCAATCAATGTTTCGTTGATAAACAAGTATTCACCATTGACGCTGAGGAGGTGCATTGTTCATTGGGGGGAAAGGAGCTCTCGGTCTTGCATACTCCACAAATATAACCCAACCCTCCAAAAACTACAAAAACACACTTTAACAATTAACAAGCATTTCAACCAACCACACTACAAGAGCCCATTTAAAAATATCTCTACATAATTCTATATACACATATAAAAAGCGGATCGGGTGAGAATGACAAATGTAGGAGAGAATAAGTGAGAATCATATTCAGCTACCACAACGATCTACGGTAGACATCTATTTACTGAATAAATGCAGCTCTAAGGTACGAATCTCATTACGAGCAAAATTTTTATATTTATCAATGTTTTAAAAATCGGTTTTGGGGCACGCCACGGTGCAGTTCGGTAGGATAGAGTACAAGAGGCAGCGCCTCACCCAGTTGGGACTGGACGCATGCCACCCCGCTGGTGAGGCGATGGGGCAGACCGAGGTGGTGCGAGGCGTATACTCTGCATGCATGCGTTTTCTATGTTTGACCTAATTTTATGGACTGACTTAGTTAATCTTTAATTAACAGATTAAATAAATAGAAACATGCTTAGAAAGTCAGCGCCACAAAAAGAAGAAAAAGAAACCTAGAAAGATCAGACGCATTATATATTAATATGATTATGTCCCGCTTCTTCTTCATCACCTGCTCTGCTCATGAATCCAGCGCTCCCTCTCCATCACCCTTCAGCATACTGCCTGAACTCCCTTGCCTCTCCATCAGTCTTCAGCATACAGCAGCAGACAACACACAAGCAGACAGCAGCCCAGTTCGATGTTTAAAGCTTACATCTATGCATGAACTTAGGGCCTGGATACCAGATGAAGAAAAGGAGACGACAAAGAAGACAGTGGTCGAGATTAAACAAACATGGAGTAAGACTGAAGTTTCTATATTATCTGGTGGTTGGTGGGATATGAGAAATAGAAGCCTGACCAACTTTTTGGTGAATAATCAGCTTGGCACTGTGTTTTCTTGAAAATAGTTGACGCATCAAATTGTGTGAAAGATGCTCAAAAGATATTTGAATTGCTTGATAATATTGTGAAAGAAATTAGAGAAGATAATGTTATCCAAGTGGCAACTGACAATGCAATTGCAAGTAATTACAAGGCAGCTGGACGGAAGTTGATGGATAAGTGAAAGCATTTGTATTGTAACTCCATGTTCAACACATTGCATCGACTTGATGCTAGAGAAGATCGGTCAGTTGGCACAGCACAAAAATGCTTTGCTCAAGGTGAAAAGGGTGGGCAACTTCATATACAATCATCAATGGGTGTTAGCTCTTTTTAGAGAGACTGCAGGAAAAGACCTTCAACCAGCTGCGACAAGATTTGCCACTGCCTACATGACGCTAGAGAATATGCAAGAACTGATGCAGCCATTGCAATCGATGTTTGTATCGAGAGCATGGGAAGGATGTGCTTGGGCAAAGAAATCTGATGGGAAGGAAGTGAAAAGATCATTCTGAACGATAGGACATTTTGGCCTAGAGTGGTTTATTGCATTAAAACCAGAAAGCCACTTGTTGAAGTTTTTAGAATCGTCGATGGCAACAAGACACCGCCAATAGGGTTTATTTATGGTGCTATGGATGATGGGAGAGGAAAAGATAAAGATGAACTTCAACGAAAATGCCTCTGCTTACAAGGAGATTTGGGATATCATTGATGAGAAGTGGGATAATCAGTTGCATAGTGATACCATTGCTTGATGATAAAGTTAATGGGGAGTTATTTGATGTTAGTAGGGAGTTACTTGGAGGTTAATAGAGAGTTACTTGGTGGTTATATGCAGTAATTATTATGGTAGTTATTGTAATTCTCATCTTTATTTCCTTTGTAGTATATATAGGTCCCTTGAGGTTAGAGAGGGATGTGAAGTCTTTAGTTTAGTTTAAGGACAGTAATTTACCTAGGGCCTCATTAGAGGATTGACCTTGTAAGAGGATTATCATTATTCATCTCAGTTCATATTTCTATATTATACCAGATTTCTGTTCATGTGTTTTCCCTATTCATGGCTGTTGTGCGTTATGCCGATATCTTATCCGTCTTTCACTCCGTATCACATAGAGACCTACCTGCAACAAGATATTATCTGGATCATGGGCACAGATGGAGTCGTAATGTTTCCACGCATTCGGAGATTAAGACTGGTTCGTATAAATGCTTGTATTGACTCATTCCAGATCAATAAACTTACTTCAAGATTGATTCCCAACTTGATGATTATAATTCCAAGAAAGAATTGTTTTGGCATTAGGTCATCTTTGGGATCATACTTGATGCATCTACCAGGTACTTGTTATATTGATTTGATAATTTAATTTCATATTTCATTTCCTAATAGTTTATATGATGTCCTTTCATGTTAGTTACATGGTGGAGAATTTTGGAGATAATGTTCCGAAGCTAAAATCATTTGAAACGAGGGTCTTGGTCTTACTTGCTCAGCATCTGCATGTGGATGTAATTAGAGTACATGCAATCAAGTGCACACGAAGAAAAGAAATCATCTAACCACATTGAGATTGAACGATTTGGTGTACATTATGTACAACAGAAAAGTTAAGTACAAATTTTTGAAGATACAAGAGCAAAAGGATGAGATCATTTGATTCTTGAATATGTGCCTTTGGATGATGGGTGGTTAGCTTATGACCCAAACCCAACTGCTGAAGATGATCAAGTGATGCCAACACTTGAGGTGGGAAGCTCGAGTG
Organism: Monilaria moniliformis; assembly: GCA_034509125.1. Taxonomy (NCBI): domain Eukaryota; kingdom Viridiplantae; phylum Streptophyta; class Magnoliopsida; order Caryophyllales; family Aizoaceae; genus Monilaria; species Monilaria moniliformis. The sequence continues at coordinate 214,928 of JAYDZE010000004.1, forward strand.
TACAAAGAAAGAGGAAAAAAACTAAAGGTACTTGTATTCTTTATAAAATTAGATTAGATCATACCATACAAAATTTTTAACATTTAAAATATCTATCATATAGGAGGAAGAGGAAGGCGAAGTGTTCAGACGGACCTTGCATTGGTTGATGGGGATGAAGAAGATGAATATGAACATTATGAGGATGATGGAGATGGAGATGGAGATGGAGATGGAGATGGAGATGGAGTCGGAGATGAGGATTATGATTCAAGTTTCTTGGACTTATGAATATTTGATTATATTTATGTATAATATTTGTTACTATTAGAACTTGAACTTAAGATTTTAAAGACTTATGGCATATAATAAGTAGTTATAACTTATGGTTTTATGTGTTTTCATATGTTTGCTATGTTTATATGTGCTTTATTATATTAGTAATAATTTAATGTTTTTTTCTTGATTTACGCCTCGTTCCGCCTCAAGGCGGTAGAAAAACGTACCGCTTTGCGAAGCGTACTTTAAAATATTGCATGTTCGTTGATTTTACGTGATTGTTCGTTATTCTCATTTCTCATGAAAAATCCAATTCTCATCGGATCCTTACCCTATATCAGTGTTGTCAAAAATGTGCCCCAGGTGAGAAAAATCCAATTCCCATTGGATCTTTACCCTATATCAGTGTTGTCAAAAAGGGCGAGTCATGAGTAGAGATAGGCGCGGAGAGAGAAGAGAGAGACGTGGGAAGAGAAGAGAGAAGAGAGGAGACGCAAGGATTAGGTCAAATTCTAGGTCAAATTTTGATATTATTAACTAAACGGACTTCTTTAACAACATATACACATTAAAGGGCCCAACTTAAAATAAAAAGCCCATTTTAAAATAAAATAAAGGTCCAATTTTATTATAAACCCTTCTCACTCCCCCTGCAGCTCTGCACGCCGCTGAAGATGCGCTCGTCGCCTCGCGCCCCGAATTTCCACCTAATCGCCCCGGTGCGTCCCGGTCCCCTAACAACACTACCCTATATATATATGTGTGTGTGTGTGTGTTTCAAATGATGCTTGCAAAACTAATAACATTAGAACAATAATTATATTTAAATCTTCACTTGCATCATTAAAAAAATGATGAATTTGCCTTAAGAGCACAAAAATATATATGAACAAATAAATACTCTAACCACCGAGAAATATCCGTAGGACCACAACTACAGTTTCTTTAAAAAATGGAACGAAGAGCAATTACCATTCTAAATTATGACAGTTAGAAAAACCAATAGGAAATTATTTTGGATTGATGATTCTTTATTTATTCATTTAGGAACATTTAGCTTCTTTTTTTTGGGAGGGGAGGGGGGGTGGTTTGATCAAACCACTCTTGAAGCTGAAAGGTATTGGATTAGTGAGTCATTTAGTATATTATTCTCCAAACAATACTAGCTATTCGTCTTATGCCTAAAAGATTGTCTGATGATCGAGTAGCTCTAGAAGTACACAAGCTTAAGAACCTCCTTGTAAGAAACTGGGGATAATGCAATTTTGATTTTCAGTGCAGGTAATCCAGTTAGCTTTCAACAACTTTTATTATTTAAAACAGGAAGTCATGTAGAGAGTTTTTATTACCGTGCCATCCATGCCCTTTATCCCTGATTCAGCATCTTGTATTGTTGCATATTTCACGAAACCAAAACCCTTAGAGAATCCAGAAACACGATCAGTAACAACTTTAGCTGCACAAAGAGGTTGAAATCAGCCAATTGCTTTAACATTGTCCAGAATCCTACTACAAATCCCCCATTATTGAACTAGAAAAATAAACATACCTTGGACAACTTCGCCATGTTTAGCAAAAGCATCACGAAGGACTTCACTTGTTGTGCGTTTGTTAAGTCCTGGAAATCATACAAGAAGTTGAATTTGAAAAACTAAACTATATGATGGACAGGAGGAAGTAGGAGAATATGACGACGATGACGATAATATTTAGCTTGATTATAACTAATTTGACTAATTATGCTCTAATTTGACTAATTATGCTCAGATTTGAAAGTTTTTGGTTTGTGCATGCTTTTACCTTGTCATGCCCTGTGTATTTAATATTAGCAATTATAATTATATAGGCTTATTAGTAGTCTAATAACAAACAACAAGCACTATATTTTATCAACTTTTTAAATTTTCTAAGCCAGAAAAACTGTTTTAAGAGCATCCTTATTGCCGCCGCGTTTGGGAGAGAAACCGCGGCGGCCGCGGCGAGGCGGGGATGGGGGGCGTCGGGCCGCGCCGTAGCCGGGCTTTCAGCCGCTGGAGCGGCTAATCGCCAGGCTACTTCAGCCGCGAATCGGCGGTGAAAGCGGTGGTCCGCCGTAATGCAGCGGCCACCTTTAATTTTTATTTTTTTTAAATAAATAAGTGTGATGTGATTTTACAATGCAGATTTTGGGAAGAACAAAAGCTGCAATTCACATGTGAAAAAAATAAATGAAGAGTTGGTGGTTGGAGCGGATGCATGTGACGGTAGGGGTGGTGATGGGGTGGGATGGCAAATTTTGCCAATAAATTGAGGCAAAATGAGGATGGAAAACCAACTTCCCTACACACTTTTATTCACATTCTCATCACTTTTCTTCTTTAATTAAGTATTTTTCGAATTTTTTGTCTACATTTTACAAATAACTTAATTACGTATTTATATATAAAATTGAAGAAAAAAATTGAAGTAAAAATTGATAAAATGATAAAAATAGAGTTGTGGCTGATTTGAAGCTGAATTTTTTGGGGCTGGTATAATGGTGTTGTGACTGAAAAGTAAAATGCTGACGTGGCAGCTGAAAATTGAGTTGTGGCTGGATTTTTTGAGGCTGGGTTAAGTATGGTCTAAGTATGACTGGAATATGAATAGAGATTAAGTGTAGAACACTCTCAGACTGTATCCTATGCAGCAAACGTAACAAAGATATATTGATTCTCTAAGATTGTTTAGTTCAAAATCAAACTGAATGACAAATACAGAAGAAAACCAATGGAGCTATCAAGCTAGACGTCAAGCATAGCATGCAAAACAGGATAGTCTACCTTAAATTGTATTGAGCTTCTATCATATTTCTTCTGTAAAGCGACAATCCAGCATTTAATGCTATGATTTACAGCTCACAAGTCACAAATCAGTTGCGTGTAGCCTCAAGTATTGTAATCACATTGGGTTGTAATGACGAACAATATAAAAAAGCAAAGGAGAGAATTAGCATAAATCAAGCAGCACCATCCTCTAAAAACCGAGCCATATCAAAGATGCTAGTAATATGTTTCCTATAAATCTATACCTATAAAACCATTCAGTTTAAGCAAACTTACAAAAACAATAATATCAGAAGTCCGCGAAAAAGTATGAACATACAAATAAGCACACATACCTAAAAACCCTAAAGCCCCAAAATGAATTTCAGAAGAAGGCAATAGTTAGAACTCCTTTTTTCTTTTTCTTTTTCTTTTTTTTTTGCAGAAGACAATCAAAAGAATGGCAAAAATTGTAACTTGAGTACCAACATTAGGCCAAAATATAGGATTAACTCTGCCATCTGCTGTATTAAACACATCACGCCCAAACAATCCTTGCCCCTTAATCCTTAACAAAAATAACTACAACCAAGAAATTGAAAACTGGGAGAAACGAATTTCAAAAATAACTACCGAGCATAGTCATGGCAAAAATTGTAACTCAGAAAACCAAATTCATACCAAAACACGGAACACTGTTAGCTGTTTTATTAAACCCATTATGACATTAATAGGGAAGAGACTATCGCCGCAATATGTGTGCGTGTGTGTGACTGAGTGACTGAGAGAGAGAGAGAGAGATACCAGAGATGAATAGATTTGTAGAGGGTTCAGCGGGAGGAGGCTTCTCGGTCTTAGACTGAGGTAGATTAAAGGGAAAGCTGGAAAAAGAAGAGCAGAAAGCCTTTATTCCTGATCCCATTCCAACTTGAGAATTGGCGGAAACCAGCGCCCTCGCCGCAACCCTCATAGCCATTTTTGGGTTTAAGCTTGTATCCTGGATTGGGGTTTAAAGGAAGAAAGTCGGTGTATTTCCAAATAAATGGCCTCTATTATAAGTTATTGATAATATATGGCTTGAAAGGTCCACTAGTCTCACGAATTACGATTATATTCATTTGTGATTTGGCACATACTACTTCAACAGTGTGTTCCTTAATAAGTATGGAATAATATTTTATATATTAATTATAATATTTTTTTTATGATATAAGGCATAAGGCATTAATATTATGATGTTTGTGTACATGTATTAAATAATAATATGTACAAGTAGGAGAGCAAATACATAACTAACTTAGCCCATTAATAAGTTAAGATATGGTATACTTACTTTTTTCGTTTTAATAAATTTTCTACTTATACCTTTTATTTCAATTGGTCCTTATTTTGACAGATCTCATATATTATTAGCTATATAATTTGTATTTTTTTTTTCTAATAATTTCTCATTCCTAAGAATCTGCAACCGTGGCTTTCTGATTCTGACAGAATCTGATTTACAACTTCCAATTCGAGCAAACTGGCCATCTGTTTCTTTGAGTTTTGCATCAAAAGCACTCAAAATTTCTGCTACTTGAAAGAGATAATTTATCCATCATTCTCTCATTGATGCATCAAAGTAAACCTAAAAGACATCTACTAGTTTTTATCTCATATACATTACCTACATATCCATGATATTATTTTAAGTTTAAGCAAGCACAGCAATAACATTCTGAATTAAATTCACTTTGAAGATTTTAAATATATATTATTGAAGCCCCAACCAATCTAAATATCACAGCATTGTTATCTAATTCACTTTCAATATCACAATACTTGAACAAATACTCCGATACCCATCGCCTCTTGAAATCTACAAAAACTTTAGCGCATTGTAGTAGTACAAATTAAAGCAGGTTACACACTCAATACTGTCTCATCAAAATCAAAATGCCATTAAACAAAATGAAACAATCTTCAGTCCCGCAAAAACAAGAACAAACAGCACATTATAGTATTCTTAATCCCACAAAAAACTAGTACATCTGCGGTAAGATAATTAAACTATTCATCCAAAAATACTAGCCTAAGCCTTGTTTGTCAGCCTTAGCAGCTGTAGCAAAACTATTCATCCAAAAACACTAGCCTAAGCCTTGTCAGCCTTAGCAGCTGTAGCAGCAGCTTGACCACGGAGCCGACCAGTCCTCCTGGCTGCGATAAGACCAACCTTCTGTCCAGGTGGCGCATCACGACGCACGGTACTGGCATGACCAATATGTTGATGGTTACCACCACCATGGGGATGCTCCACTGGGTTCATGGCAACACCACGAACCTTGGGCCATGAGTTTCTCTTCACCCTGAACTTGTGGTAAGCATTTCCTGCCTTCAACATGGGCTTCTCAGTACGCCCTCCTCCAGCAACCTGACCAATCATTGCTCGGCAGCCACTTGGCACAATCTTTTTGGCTCCTGATGGGAGCTTAATTCTGCAGCCAAAAATAAAGCTTGTCAGCTAACTATCCAAAATGCATACAAACAATATCATCCATCAGTAGAATCAAAATATAAATTATAATAGCATGTCATATTGCCATAGCAAAAACAAGTTCATGAGCCTTCATAATAAACAAAACTATATCATGCAATTTATGCAAACAAGACTCCATGAAAAAACATATATGCATTCTCCTCAAACATCAATTAAAGTTTAAAAAACGTCAGAATGCATCATAAGTAAAAACATAACCCTCAGAAGCTAAATAGTTATCAGAAATACATATTGACAATTAGCTATAAACCTTTAATGTGAGAACTAAAATAGCTCAAATTGAAGCCCACAATGTATATAAGAACACACGCCTCATTAAAATTCAGGATTAAGACATTCCAAGAAGAGGCATATTCCGGTGCATCCATCCTAGTTAAATTTTTGGTGATTGTGAACGCACACAAAAGTTTTTGCCTTCAAAGAATATGCTGATCCATAATTGACAATCATTTAATGCATATCTATCCAGTTATTAAATATAGCAGAGAATCCAGCTAAGATGGAGCAAATTCAGCATTAATTGGCCAAACATATAACTCACAGAAGCCATGGAATTAGGCATGTATTCCGAAACACCTCACTCTCCACAAAGCATCAAACAACTCAAACGAATGAAAATGACCTAACGACATATTCATCAATAAATCCCAATAATTTCTAAGTAATGAAAATGGCAAAATCACTGCAAAAGCTATCGCTTCATAAAAATTCTTAACAAGCATCACAAACAAATTATTTAATACAAACACAACAATAAAATCAATCAAATTAATCAAGTCCAACAATTATACCTAGAAGTCCCATTATCGGGGTTGTGCGAGATCACAATAGCGTAGTCACCAGAAGCCCTAGCGAAAACACCACGGTCACCGACATGGTGCTCGACGTTGCAGACGACAGCTCCCTCAGGAACGGATCTGAGGGGCAAGACGTTTCCGACGACGAGGTTAGCCTTCTTACCGCAGTAGACGAACTGGCCAGTGTACATACCCTCGGCGGCGACGAAGAGCTCCTTTTGGTGCTGGAAGCGGAAGGGGTGGCGGAAGGTGACACGGGCGAGGGGCGCACCACGGCCGGGGTCGTGGATGATCTCGGTCACGACTCCCTTGAGGTAGCCGTTGCGCTCGCCGAAGTCGAGGGAGCGGAATCGGGCCGGACCCTTTCGGTGGTGGGTGTGGGACTTGAACACCGAACCCGCTCCCTTACGCTGTGCCCGGATTACACGACCCATTTTCGCAGAGTGAAGTGTGTGAGAGAGTGTGTGTGGGAGGGCGAGCGGCGGAGGAGAAATAGAGACGATGAATCTGCAGATTGGGGAGATAGGGTTTTAGAATATGTGGTTCTGTGGGCTTGATCTATTCACTTGTTGGGTTTGGATAATTGGGCCGAGATCAATAAGAGCCCAAATTAAATTTTGGGACTAAAACAAATGCAGAAGTTATTTGGAGAATATTCATATATATTTTTCTAATGTCATGTAGAAGTTATTTGGAAAATATTCATAATATATTTTTCTAATGCAATACTCCTCCCGCCAATGATTAAAGTACCACAAGACTTTCCTTAACTAGTCTTGAGTTCAATTTCATCTGCATGCGATGTTTATTTATAACATTATGATAGTGTAGATTTCTCACGTTAGATGGTATAATGGTCCCATTTACATGCAATACATATATACACACACCATTATGTAATTTTCAAGAAGTGATTACTAGAAATAAAACATGAAGTTAAGAATCTAATATTCTCTCCACTCTTCTGAATAAGTGTCCCATCTTATTAAACCACACGTAGCAAGAAAGTGACCAATTTTACTTTATTATCCCTAATTTTTGTATTGAAAAGAAATGTCAAAAAATTTACATTGGTGACAAAGATGAAGAAGAAGTCTAGTAACTTGATCGAACTGACTCGAATTTGAATGGCTTGATTAACATCCATATTATTCATATCAAAATTCAAACCTCTACATAGTAGCATGTTTAAAATTAATGTAATATCCCAATTATCCAACAAATCTTCTAAATACTTACAAACAATTCATATTTAGGGGAAAAAAATCATATCTCAAAAGTATTATTTATTATGATGAGTAAAATACATTTAAATTTTTTATGGATCCAATTATCACGTGTTACAAAATTAATGAATTGATATAATATACACATTTTTTGGTATTTATACATTGCTTTGATGGTGCATTTGGTAGAATGAATTTGGAATTGAGTTGAAATTGTAATTTTATAAATTAAATTTGAAGTTATAATATTTAAATCCAATTTCAAAGTTTTTGTTTGGTAAAATTAAGTAATTGATATAGAATGGTATTGTAATTCTAAATCTTTTGTTTGATAAGTAAAAAAAGTAACCAAAATTTGACATTAACTTTTAATTGAATAATTAATTTTATTTTTTTTATCTATATACATTAGTAGTATTTAGAGTATGTGTGTGTATTTTTTATTTATTGTATAAACCTGACACTAAATAAATCAATAGTACCAAAAACACCCTCCCATTATAATATATATTTTATATAATCCAAATATATATTTGTAGGCATCAGCATACGATTAGTTCAGTAGAAAATTAAATCGAAAAAACCAAAAAATTATATTCTTATCAAATAAATGAATAAATATTTTTTTGTTTTCCTAAAAAAAATCTAAAGAACAAACCACGAAAATTTTAAATAAAGTGACTAAAAATTGGATATAATTTGAAAATTAAATGGCAAAAAAAGTAGAGAGAGAGGGGGAGATAGTGGTGCGTTTGTGTGTGTGAGAGAGAGAAATAATATGTGTGTGTGAGAGAGATGGTGTCTTTGAGTATGTGTGTGTGAGAGAGGGGTGTGTGCGTGAGAGAGAGAAAGAGAGAGAGAGTGTGTGAGAAAAAAAAGGTGTGTGTATTTTTTAGAGAGAGAGAGTGAGTGTATGTGTGTGAGAGAGAGAGTGAGAAAGGGACGTGAGAGAAAGAGAGAAATAAATAAAGACAATGAGGATGTGTGTGTTAGAAAGAACAAATATTAGAGATACGTAATTCTAAATATTTACTTTAAGTATATAATTTAATTGTGAAATTGGAGAATTTATAATTAAAATTTGATTATAAATCTAAATATTTTATGATACCATATAATAAATTTAAAATTTATGACTTCAATTCTAAATTCATACCAAACACGTTCTGAATGCTTCAAGTATTCGATTATAGATTATAACAAACAATTTACAAGATTGAAAATTCAAGGGTTTATTGCGATTCCAATAAATTTGAAGTCTCTAGTATCTTAAAGTAGAAAAATGGGAAGTAACATACTGAAGGCGGAAGAAAGTAAAGGAAATTGTGAAGAAACAAGAGAACATATTGTTAACACAGCTCTGGAAATTTTGTATAACCCAAACCTCTACTCCTTTCCTTTTTCTATCCATTCATTCAGAAGAAGAATGACACAAAATTAATATTTGTTACCTTAAACCTTTTTATCGGTTTGCTTCTTCCTCACATTCTTCAAACATTAGATTAAAACCCTTCTTCAATTAATCGCTGCCGGATTTGTCCACAATTAACATTTCATATACAAAATGAAGCGAGGCTATCAAGAATCTTCATCATCGAGTTCTTATGGACCCCCTCAGTCCAAATTAAAGTATAATCCTGAAGGTATTTTTAGGAAGAGAATTTTGTTTTCGAGCAATTGGGTGGATTTCCTGATTTAGGTTTATTTGCGTTTGGGATTTTGACTGATAGTTGATTGCGTTTTTACAAGATTGTGCACAAGTTTGCAACTTTTCGTTGGGTTTTAGCGTTGGGCGTTGAAGTCTGAAAATCAATGGAGAAAAAATGCGTCTCTTTTGCATGCTAATTGTTTTAATTTTCTTTTATATGTGGGATCCTATTATTTGATTTCAACACGAATTGGGTGCTTTTTGGTGTTGTTAGGTGATGGACAATTTCTAGAGGATGAGAATACTAAGATATTTGCAAGGAAAGTGGCTGATCATTACAGTGCAAGAACGAATCAGACGCTTGAAGAACGAGAAGCAAGCCCTATAATTCACCTGAAGAAACTCAATAACTGGGTACTTCTTTAAATTTACATAAGCATTTATATATCTTGCTGGCCAGATACTCGACAAGTTAACATGTTCTTGAAGTCCAATTGAAACAGATAGAAAGAAAATTTCTGTTGTTGTGTGTCATTGCCTTTTGCATTCAACAGATAAAGAGTGTGTTGATTCAGCTATACGCAAAAAAAGGAGATGCAGTTCTTGATTTGGCTTGTGGAAAGGTAGTATATGAGCTACAAAGTTTTGCACTGGTTGATATTATGTGAGCTTATATGTCTGTCATTTAACTTTTCCTTTTCTTTATTTGTACCAGGGTGGTGACCTAATTAAATGGGACAAAGCAAAGATTGGTTATTATGTCGGTATCGATATAGCTGATGGATCGGTAAAGAGTCAATCCTTTAAATTGCCTATTCATTGTCAATTTTTATTATTCTTGCAATGCTGAACTCTGTTTGTCTTCAACACTTCATCGATGCTAAGGCTATGTAGTTCATCTTCTGCTGCTGCTGCTCTCCCTCTCTCACACAAACTCACTTTCTCTATTTAATGTGTAACTTCTCTGGAACATATTGAGTATTACTGAAGGGGCACTGAAATATATTAACATGTCTCTTCGTCTATTTTTCTTATACTAAGTGCTGCATTTGTGCCCCCTTCCCCCAAAAATGCGCAAGAATCTTTGGTTGTTTGTTAACAGACTTTAACACAAGGGATATTGACATGCTTGATACTCAAAGTGCACTGTGGTTTTGAATTAGCAACAAAAAGTGTCATCTTATGGTACTCATGTAATTTGTCCCACTATCACTAATGATTAACTAATGTCAACATTAATCTATCGCTTATCGAGAAATTAATCTTTCCCCCCAGGTAAATGCATATAGTGCGGATATAATTAAAAGCTGTCTTGTTATGGTTACTCATAACAGGCCCTACTAAGTGCAAAATATTTGAGTAAGTTTCAAGTCTTTTCTTGAAGGGATTGTCTCAATTAGATATTTCACTTAATTCTATCCACTCAACAGGAAATGCAATATTCTTCATCAGTCAGTCTTCCGACGCGTATCCTTTTATTCATGTCAATTTGCAGCATTAAAGACTTAGCAAATTAGTAAGTGAATGGATCTCTTTCTAGTAGGCATAAGGCATCCGGAGAACCAAATAGACCTACACATTTCATGCTTTCTTTGAATTTTTCTACTGTTACTAACTACAACAATTGGTGCATAACAAAATTTCCAATATTGCATGATTGGACAATCTTCTCTATTTTCATGTATTGCATCTGTCCTAAAAATATTAAATCGAGATGGAATTTCATCTCAAAATTGACATAAATGATGCCTGCTTCATACCAGATAGAGGATTGTCGCACGCGATATAATGGTGATGCAGATCATCACCAGCGTCGTAAAAAGTTCTCCTTTCCTGCTAGACTCATATGTGGAGATTGTTTTGAGGTAAATACCAATCATAACTAGTTTATGAATTTACTTTTGTTAGAAGCATAAATGTCTTGTCTAGTTACCCCATCTCTTATAGTCATTAGACTCTTTATGCATATGGCTAAACATAAAAAATATTCCCGTATGCTGTATAGGGGAGGTGATGTACGTGTACCATGTCTATAGCTGAAATTACTGACATGTGATTATGTCATACTGTCATATGTGCCACTAATTCATTTGCAATTTTTCAGGTCCAGCTAGATGAGGTATTGGCAGAAGATGCTCCATTTGATATATGTAGCTGCCAGGTGGGTGACTCATATTTTCATTTTATTGACTAACATCTTAGTTCTTTTTTTACTAAACAGTCTAGTTTCAGACAGTTTCCTCACATCCTCTCCTTTCAGTTGCCAATGAGTTAAAACCTCTCACTGAAATTTGTGCTAAATTTTACCAGTTTGAAAACATTACCAAACTAGATGGTGCACGAGAAGTCTGTTGAATACTTCCAATATTGTGTCTATTGAATTGTTTACACTTATTTCACTGATAGATGAACTTATTATGCTTGCTGACTTCAATTTATTAGCTGAAAGCAGTCTTATGCGCAAGGAAGAAAATATGTGTAAAATTCTGTCATGTTTATATGGTTTGGGGGTCCTGAAATGTCAGCCTATGCCTATGAAAACTATGCAACTAATGATTGAATATTACTAAAATTATTCATGTTATGCAAGTTAAATTAATCTGTCAAAACTGGAACTTTGCAGTTTGCAATGCATTACTCATGGTCTACAGAGGTGCGTGCCAGGCGGGCCTTGGCCAATGTATCAGCTTTACTTCAGCCGGGAGGCATTTTCATCGGAACAATGCCAGATGCCAATGTCATCGTAAAAAAACTTAGAGAAGGTTTCTTCCGTGCTGTTAACATCAATGCTTAAAAGATGAAAGTTAATGGGCTTGTTTGTTTTTCATTTCCATTCTTCATTTTCCAATTCTCTAATATGCAAAACAATAAAAACACGTTTTGTTCGACTCATTTTCTATTTCTGCTTATATTTTAGCCAATTATGTCATCTATCATCATCTATATCATCATTGTAGCGGGACCCACCACTTTAATATGCGTTCTTCATACTGACCACAAAAATACTCATCTTTTCACACCAACTGCAAATTCAGAGTGGAAACATAATCAAACAAACATATTTCATTTTTTTCCAAACTTGAAACTCTAATATAATCATTCATCATACTAAATCATCACTTTTTTTACAAGAACCAATACATTTCGGAAACTGCATTGGAAATACTAAAATTTGGAAATTGCATTAGGAAATAAAAGCTGAACATCCAAGGGTCTCTTTTTTTTGGTATGAAGTATTGGTAGTGTTGAATGAGTGACAAGGTGGAAGGTAGAATTATTCATTGTAGAGTCATAAGGTGAATGTTGTTGAGAATGCATTGTAGTTTTGAAATTAGCTTTCTGGGCCTACATTTGTAGAGAATGTAGCCTGACTTCATTGGTTTTTTTGGTTGGGCTACAAAATCACCTATATACCCATTAATTTTAATGTTCAAAATACATGTGATAATTGGCATGAAATGCAACACCTTCTGTCTTTACGGGCTGCTTCCTGATTTTCCTTCTTCTGTGATATATTTTGAAAAGATACTGTCATCGACAATTATGCAAATGCTTCTATGTATCACACTCCCACTGAGTCACATGTATGTGCGTACATACATATGCATTCTTTGTTAATCAGTTATGGATGCATTTTATTCCACATTCTCAGTGATGATCTCATTTATGCATTTGGTTCATTTGAGTTCTGGGAATGATGCATCTTTTTGATAATCATGATCATCATTTCCCTTGCCTTTTGATTTGGTTGATGAGTGGAACAGAACTAGGTGGCAAAGAGAGATACAATAAAGTCTAGCCTTTCTCGAGATATTCAACATTTGATACTATCCTGATTGTAAATTTTGACATGTAAACATAATTTAGTATGTGAAGATATTCCATTTGGCCGGTATAAGTCTTTCCCTTATTGATGCAGCTGAGGGGCTAAAATTTGGTAATAGTGTTTACTGGATACGATTCGATGAAGAATTTGACGACAAGGTACATCTTTATACTCCCAGAAAATTATGTTTGAAAATCTTTTACACTTCTGCTGGACTCAGTTTGTAATATATCCTTTTTCTTCCATTTTGGCCTATTACAGAAATTTAAGTCTTCAAGTCCCTTTGGCATCAAGTACAAGTTCCATCTAGAGGTATGTAATTTCATCCCTTTGATAATTTTTTTCTTCTTTTCTCATAATAACTGGAAATGCAAAGTAATCTCCTTGATCCTTACTGGTTTCTGTGACTTTACTCGCAGGGATCTTTTAATCAGATTGTTTTTCTTGCTTCTAAACACATCTTTGCATTGGCAACTTTAATCAATTTTCCTGCAGGATGCCGTTGATTGTCCTGAGTGGATCGTTCCTTTTCATATTTTTAAAGCACTGGCTGAAGAGGTACTACTTTTCTGCATAAGCTATCCGTTTCATATTGTGCGGCAGTAATCTTTTCTCTGTTTCTGAACTGGACTTGTACACCGCTTGTTTCTGCTAATTGTGAATAAATAAACAAAAGACTATTTTGAGGTTACAACTTGAAAATAGAACACAAGCCTTGGATGATTTCATTATCAGCTCAACCACAAGTTTGTTTTAATGCGATTGTTCATACTTTCACTATGCAGTATGGTTTGGAGTTGGTCTTTGTTAAAAATTCGCATGTATTTGTGGATGAGTACATGAAGAAGCCTGAATTTGTTGAGCTCATGAGAAGACTTGGTGCTTTGGGTGATGGCAAGGATGGTAATAGTAAGTTTCAGCTTATAGTCTTACTATTATCGACCTTCATGTGGAAATTAGTAATCCACCTCTCTAGCTACATTTATCTTATGCTTTTGCTTGTTGGCTCGAACAATTTCCCAGGTACATTATCACCCGATGAGTGGGAGGTGGCCTACTTATATTCGGCTTTTGTGTTGAGAAAGGTATAAAACTATCTTGAAGTTAACAAATTACTATCAATATGCCATTTTAAAGTGTTTGTGACACTTCCTGTAAATCTTTTGGGAGAGTTTGGAATATCGAGAGGATTGGAATTTCAAATTGGTATTGTTGCTTTTGAAGTATCATTCAGGCAAAACCTGATAGTTTTTGTGCAGCGAGGAAAACCAGATCAAGCCCCAGTCAGTAGTAGACGAGACAAGGGTAAGATGAACCTTTCAAAAGAAGATATCATCTTCATCAACGATCAACCTTAATCGCTTCAAAATTTACGGAGTTAACTCAGAGATGACGCTTAATGATACAGAAGAGGCATGTCAAAATTTCCATGCCACCAAGGGCAAACAACGTCTGACTATTGGCCTTGCTGCAGTTTTTGGCCCAAATTGCACTGAATTCTGTTTTATGCAGCTTTACTTAAAACATAAAGGCGTGACTATTTTCATGGAACTAGTCACCAATCACCATGCCCATGTTCTGATGTAACGATTACAATTTCAATTTATATAGTCAAATTGAATAAGATGAACCATCCATGATCCACCACCTCTTTTTTTAGCTGCTACTGTCAAGTGTTGATGATCAAATTCGACGTTTGCTAATATTCTTAGGAACACCTTATATTTGTCACAACATCGCCTACAGTTGACTCGCATATGGAAGAATTGTGACCAGTTGAAGAATTACGATACGAGTAAAATCATGTTTAGAACTTCAAATCAGTAACGTTACGTTTTTTTGTTTGTAAATAGTTTATAATATAGACGAATAATCATTTCTGCAATACATAAAAGAAATCAATGATTTTTTTTTTGTTTATTTAAAAAGAGAGTTAACTATAATTAGCAATCCTTAAATATAAAGAAATAACATAATTCTTCGTATTCAATGTTCACCGAAAAACCTGGTGCACGAGTATTATATAGACAATTGTGCAAAAAGCAGGTTCACGAAGAGTCTTGCACCAAAGAGCAGTAGCAACTAGCAAGTACGTCTATCAAGCTACAATGTCTATATTCATCATCATCTGGATATCGATCAAACTCCCTCTGTAATTCGTTTTTTACCTATTTACTGAAAACCTATATTTTTGGATGACATTGTCTCTTCGACTAATTTATGCTGGCACGCTCGTTCGCTTCAGCAAGATCACAAGTATGGCCATCACAGCCAATCCCATGAATGATGCTTGCATCACAGCATCCGCAGTTACCCTTGCCGTTCCATCAGACTTCACACAGCCACCCTTCACTCCGAATAGATTCTGCATATAACCGGACAAGTTGCTCACCATATCAGTCACACTACTCTTCATCTTCTGAATAATGTTGACAAATCCACCCGCAAACTCATATTCTGAATGCTTAGGTGATCCGGTGGAGCTTTTCAGATCATAGTCTGCATCTGATCCCATCGAAGAGTTCTTCTCCACACCATCATAATCTGCAACTGGCTCTGTCCAGTCTGGCCGAGAGTCACCTTCAAAGAAAATTATAAGCACGATGGCCACACATCATCTGCAGTTGCTTGCAAATAGAATAGCCGGAAGTGATAAGAGTTCTTACATGGCGTGTACGACTGCAGAAACTGCTGGAGATCTTCGTTTTGCAATACCGCTTTCCAAACATTTTGATCACAGGCAATAGAAGCAACAACATTCTATCAAAGGCATCAATTTATCACAATCACATACTGACTAGCAAATAATTAGGATGGGAGATCTGATTATCTATATCCTTAAAGACCCAAACCCCAACAGAGAAACATGATTTGTAAGATGATCAAATGCTAAATGTCATGGAACTTGACCCGAGGCTTAAATGCATACAAGAAATCTAGATACCACGTCAATCAATAAGCCGAGTTGTTTTGGTGGAGAAAGGACAAAATGCATATCTTTTCATTCAAAATCTGAGGAAAATACAAACCTTGGCCATTGAGTTCTCATGCAAGAACTTAAAGGCCATGATTGCAGGGGCTGGAACAGAAGGGTCAACAGCAAGCTGACTGCTGATGCATGCTTTGATCTCTGAATCATCATTTCCAACTGAATTCGGAGCCGACAGATAGGTCCTGCGGAAATGAAAATTGGAAATTTGACAGGAAACTCAATCACAAAATGCACCAAAAACACGATTTGACCAGAGTCGACAACATAAATTGTTTATAATTAAATACACTATGATGCTAGCCGAAATGGTGCTATAGGCGAAGTACGGCCACCTTGCCAACATCCCAATTGGATTATTAAGGAGGTAATGATAAAGAAAAACAACATATTGACTAAGTGACCCCTTTTAACCAACATTTTCTGCCAACCAAATCAAGAAGCTTCCCCAGAACATAATTAATAACTAAGAATGACTACTAACATGATTCTAGCAACTGAAAAGTAATGACAATAAATCACTGAAAAGCGTAACCAAATCAGGCCTGCATCAACATCCCCATCACTACCAAAATAAATATCCAAAAATATTCAAACAAGATGGAGTATAGTACTATACCAAAAAAACCAGGAAAAAAAATGTTTTTATTATCCAAAAAACAAACAGTGTAAGTAGATATAAATTCAGTAGGTTGTTTTACGCGAGGCATGCAATGGCAGCGATAAAGCATGATTACGATGCAACATATCAAATCAAGCATGTTCAACGATAAACTTGTATGAAATCTATAATTCAAACATATCTAAAGGAATAATCAAATTACTTTTCAAGTGCGGCTGAGAGTTCTGAAGTGGCCTCCTCGGCTTCCTTAAGCGTTGGCAAGCCGCCAAAAACAACCCTCGCCATCTGCTCACTTCCGGCCTCCTCCGCATCAGGGAACACCCATTCATCAAATTCCAAACACGGCCTCTGCAAGCCGAAATCAGAATTATAGGCCACCAGCTTCATTTCCTCTGAGGCTGCTGCCACCGGACGGGCTGAAGCGGCCTTCCGGGAGGCAGAATAGTGCTCAGCCGTGATACTGAGCATACCGCCTCCAGCGGCGGAGATCCCCGCCATCTTCGCTGCAGCTCTCATCGCTCCGCCCCCCATATATTGAGGTGATTGGAAACAGTGAATTACGGGGAAATTGGAACCTCAGATTGCGATCACAATTGCTTAATAGAGGGGTAATGTGCGAGACGAATAAATAGGCAAAAATAATTCAGAAAAAGGGCAGTGAAGCGCAGAAGTTTTACACGTGTATAATATTAATTTCGAAAATGGAAACTGGAAAGAGAAGTGCAGATACTAAAAGGCCCATATCTTATGCGGCCCAACCTCATTTTTTATTTTATTTTTACTGATACAATACAACCCCACTTACCTTCAACACTCTTTCTAATACTATCAAAACGGACTCTTAAAAAAAGTCTCTCTCCACAACATTTTGCAGGATAGTCCATGGATAATGTAATTAAGGGTGGTCCGCTCAGATTGATAAAAATAATTTAAATTAATTTATTGTTTATTATAATTGTTTGATTAATTTGAACTTATTTAATTTGATTGTCCTTCAAATATTAAATTCTATATTTTATCAATCTTAAAATAAACGCCATCACTATAATATTGGTTAAAGAAGTTTGAGTTCTTTTATTTAGAAAATGGTATGACGATATTGTTATTTTTAGAAAAAATCATTGTGTATATCAATGTGTGTTAACATAAGGTGCAAATATCTCAAAAGTTCCAATATCTTTTGATGGGATGTATAATACATATTGATATGGTGCACTTAATTTATCTAAATTCTAATTGATACATCAAGTGTGATACTGCTACGCATAATGTCCGGCTACATATAGTAAATCCTAATTTATTTACCATTAATTGTACCCACCTCCTCAATAAATCCAAATTCATTGAATTGACTATTTAGTTACCCAGGCCAGGACAATAAATTTATATATTACTCCCTCCGTCCCATTTTAGATGACCCATTTGGGTTTCGACACGGTATTTTAGGAGCTTTTAATTAGGGAGTTTAAGTGGAGAGAGAATGAGTTG
>JAYDZE010000005.1:19552-32766 GCA_034509125.1 Monilaria moniliformis
TTTTATGTTACAGTTTCAAAAGTTATGGGATTGACCAGAAGTCAACGAAAAGTTATGATTTAAATGGCAATTATCCCAATAATATAATTAAAGTTTTATTTGGTGGCACCCCACGGCCCACGGGCCACGTGATACTACAGGTTCAAGCTTTAGTTACAACGTGCTCTACACGTGAAAATAATTTCACCAAAAACAATGATTACTTGGACACTAATTGCTTTTATTTTTGATGTCCCATTATTCTGTGAAATTATGAATGTGATTCGTATTTTTATGTTCATTGCCACCCTATAATTGCATTACTATAATTAAATGTCTAAAAAGTTTTATTTGTACAATGATAGATGTTTGGTGCATTCTCCAACACTAACTCAACCTTCTTTTGAAATGAAGAATTATTTGTTTATAAATTATTCTAACATTTAGTAAATTTTGGTTTTATATATTAAATTTAAAATTTGTATGATAATTATTGAACTTTCAAAATTTATTTCTGATTTTAATGAGATTGGATTCCAACAAAATCAGAAAATGATATGTTGCTTAACGTAGCATAATTGTGGCTGCGTGGCAGACACGCGGCATTAAATGTATGAATAATAGTTTTTAAATACTGAATTTTGACTAAATTTTGATTTTGCATACCAACTTAAAAATCTCTCTGATTTTACACAAATGTAGCATTAAATGCATGAATAATTGATTGTTCACGATTTTAGGTTTATGATGTATGATTAGGCTAATATAACAAAACAGAAACATAGAATAATCATATATGTGTAATTTTGCACAAATGTAGCATTAAATGCATGAATAATGTCATGTTCAAAATTTTAGGTTTACGATTTACAATTTAGGCTAGTGTAGACAAATAGAAACAGAGAATGATCCTCTTCTCTGGCCCCATTTGCCCTGTTCAGAGAACGGATTTATGATTTAGAATAGAGTAACAAAATCAGATAGATTTTTGAGTTGATGTGAAGATCAGAAAGATTTTAAAATTTGTGCGAAAAAACAAAATTTGGTCAATATATAAGTAAAATAACAAATTAGTCTTGTTTGATAGAAAAATCTAATTGACTTTCTTATGACAATTATATATCATTCAAAAATTAATAGTTCAGATTAATTTTGAATTAACACATGAAAAATATAAATATTTGGTGCCCTCCCTATATGTATATATATTGCTATCTCTCTGTTTTTTTAAATTTATATTGTTACCTAATTATTTAAATTTAAGAAAAAGAAAGGAAGAACAGAGAAAACAATTTACTTTCATGTGGATAAAGCTGGTGGGGCACAACTTTACTAGAGGTGGACCTGGCCATACCTCAATTATTTCTCCTATAAACAATTATTTTTTTATTTTATAAATCTTTTGACTTCTCAAGGCATGAAATTTGAATAATAATATTATTTCATTTGATATTTGGTGGTTCTAATTTATGAAAATAAATAATTAATTGTGGGCCATTGGGCCCCCAATTTGCTCTCAATTTCTCCAACCCAATAATTGTTCAAAGTTGCAGTTCAGAAAACCACTGCCCTTGTCTGATTGGTCACTTTCTAGCTACTCTATACGACGCCGTATACTCAGCCACATGCACCCTCCTCACCTTTTCTTTTATGAATCAAGTTACTAACATGCAAGGATCTGTCAACATTGTCTCTTGCCTTTTTCCTCATGAAATTTAGACAACTCCTTTTTCTTACTAGTCTTGATGTCATTATATATATAGTTTCATTAGTTGTATCAAACGTCGAGCACGTGATCGTGCTTGTCTAGCTTTCCAATAGTTTATGTTGGCCCTCGTCGGATCAAATATTGAGAAAAAAGTGTAGATGAGCACATGATTGAAAAAGTGGGGGAGGGGGCCGGCTTTCTTTTTCTGAAAATTAACGATACGGGTTTGAATTAGTTGGACATAGGGGTGAGCAAAATACCCGAAAATCGAATATTCGAACCGAACCAAACCGAAATTTAAAATTTGGTTTGTTTTTTTTTTGGATTTCGGTTCAGTTCGGCTTTGATTTTTTCACAAATATTGATTTTTCGGTTCGGTTCGGATATACTATAAACCGAAAAAAAACCGAATTTATATTTAATATTATATATATATATAATATAATAATAACTAAATATATGTATATATATTTATATATGTATATATATATTTAATATATGCATATATTCATATTTTCATATATATATATATATATATATATTTCATATATACATATATTTTTTAGATTTTTGGATTTTCGGTTTTTTTCGGTTTTCGGATAATTTTATGAAATTTCGGTTTATTCGGTTCGGATCGATTTTCAGAGTTCGAATTTCAGTTTTTCGGGTTCGGTTTTTCGGGTAATTCGGTTCGGTTCGGTTTTAATTTAAAAAAAAAAATCGGTTTTTCGGTTCGGTTTGGTTTGGACAAAAAAACCAAACCAAAAACCGAATGCTCACCCCTAGTTGGACAAAACTCGAGACGGGAGATCGTGGATGGATCCATATATGTGGTTATATTCTTTTTAGCACACTGGGGATGGAGTGGTCATTCTTGAAAATACAGTCCCCACATCACAATATCTACATCTATCATCATAACAAAATAAATATTGAAAAAAGGAAATGAAAAAAAAAAGACAAGGGTTAATAAGGCCGGTGCTAGTTTTTTTTTTTTTTTGGAATCTTCATATGCGATGATGTTGCAGTTTGAGTAGCCTTGAATATGCGCCGTCCGGCCGGCTGATCAGCTCGCTGTGGCTGCCCTGCTCGACGATGCGGCCATCTTGCACCACGCCGATGTTGTCCACCCTGCGTATCGTGGAGAGCCGGTGGGCGACGAGCACGGTGGTGCGCCCTCTCATCAGCCTCTCGAGAGCCTCTTGCAAGACGCACTCCGACTCTGCATCAAGAGCGCTTGTAGCCTCGTCAAGCAGTAGGATTGATGGATCCTTGAGCACTGCTCGTGCTATCGCGATCCGCTGCTTCTGTCCGCCAGAGAGCTGGACGCCTCGCTCCCCGACGGGGGTTTTGTAGCCCTCCGGCAGTCCGCTGACAAACGTGTGCACGTTTGCGGCACGTGCTGCTTCAATCACCTCGGCCTCAGTTGCGCCGTCTTTCCCGTAAGCGATATTGTCGAGAATGCTGGCGGCAAAGAGCGCTGGCTCTTGCTGCACAAGGCCAATCTTGAGCCGGAGAGATTTCAAGTTCAATCTCCTAATATCTCTCCCATCAATCATAACTTTACCGGCGAGAGGATCATAGAACCTCTCTATCAATGCTATCACCGAGCTCTTCCCCGACCCGCTCGCCCCGACGAGTGCCTGGCTCTGCCCGGCCCGGATCCGTAGGCTCAAGTCCTTGAACACCATCACGTCCGGCCGGGAAGGGTAAGCAAAGTCGACATGGCGGAGTTCAATGTCACCACGGATTGAATCAACTGGCTCCGCCTCGGGATCATCCGGATCGATCCTCGTGGACCGGTCGAGGACCGAGAAGACCGAACCGACGGCTTCTCCGCCCCTGATGATTTCTGGTGCGAGGCTCACTGTCTCCGCAACCGAATTAGCTGTGATGACCAAGACCACGAACACCTTGATGACCTTCGAAAAGGTGGAGACGCCTTTGCTAACGAGGTGGGCACCGTACCAAAGAATAAGAGCTTCGGATCCATAAAGGGCGAGCTGAGAGAGTCCGAACAGGAAACCAGAAGACTGGCTACGCGCGAGGCTTCGGCGCTGGGGGAGGCGAAGCTCATGGCAGAACAGAGAGAGGATCTTTTCTTGCGCGTTGAATGCTGCCACGGTTCTAATGTTGCTCACTCCTTCCCCTGCGATCATGCTCGTTTTCGCGTGTGCCTTCGCGGTGTCTCCGGCGAAACCTTTCAGAGAGAGTTGCTGCGATATTAAAGAGCAAGAAATCGTCAGATACACTATAACTAACATATCGAAATCCATATCCATTAACTCACAACACAAGAAAATATCAAATTTCTTAAAAAAGGGAAAAAGAGAAAGAAAGATAATATCTTAAAACATAAAATAGATATTGAAATAGGAAAGTAAAAATATATGATGACGGGATGAGAATCTCTGGTCTGGCAAGAAATAGTTATTAGGAGTGGAAGAAGAGGCCATATTCAAACCCTGGCATTACAGCAAGAAGACAGGGTCCCCAGAAATTTCAGACATAAAAACTGACGCTCACTGCTATATAATGGCAGAAACAAGGTGAAAAAGCTTTAGTTTTGCTACAGTAAAAGGTTAATAGTAAAACATGGGCACAAAGAATTTACTAAGAAAGCATACAGAATTCAACAATGTCTGCTACCACCATATATGGCTCGGATAAGAAACCTGCACACTTCTCAGTCTCTTTGGAGTTGATGCAATAATACAATCCTCACATACTCTCTCTCTCTCTCTCTCTCTCTCTCTCTCTATTATGTGTTTTTGTTTCTTATAAACGTTCATACTGTGCGAGTTTCAAGATGCCATAGAGCAGGTTTGAGGAAGGAAGCACGTGTGGAGCACCATTCCCACGTTTGTATTTACTTCCTTGTCTTCTAGTGTAAACAAGACTTCGAATTGGGATCCCAAAATTCAATTTTTATGAGAATGTGCAATTACCATTCTAACCTCGCCCTAGGGCTAAATTAACTTTCAAATACCATCATTCTAATAATGGAAAAAGAACCAATTTTTATGAAAGTTCTTACCTGAGCAAAGTTTGCTAGGACTAGAAGAGGGAAGGTGCCCAGGATCAGCAGCGAGACCCTCCATTCCACGATGAAGGCAACGATGAACGAAGTGAGAAGCGACGTCATGTTCTGCAGCATTACCGATATCCTCTCCGCAATAGCGGATTTCACATCCGCGGCATCGGTGGCTAGGCGGGCTGCAAGGAGGCTCGAGTTGTTCTCCTCCTCATCGAACCATGCGACTTCGTTCCTCAAAATCGCTGAAAATGATTGTAAAATAATGTCACTGAGGCTAAATTTGCATGGATTCTATGATAAAATACCAAGCAAGATATATACACAAAATGAACAAATGTAATATAATATATATAGATGTATATATACCTGCAAGCATCATCCTCCTTACTCTTGTTGTGAGGTTCTCACCCATGATGCTGAAGAAGTAGTGCTGAATGAGATACGCGACGACAGCGTAGAGACCGGCTCCGATGTAGATGAAGACATACTCCTTCGTCTTCCGTTCCATGGCAGCTGGGTTCTGGTAGTAGAACACCTCGATCATGTTACTCATCACGATAGCAAAAGTCGGGCCGATGAATCCGGAAAGAACCGATCCTATGGCTCCCATGATTGAATACGGCCACTCGGGTGCATTGAGTGTGAGCAGCCTGCAGAAGTAACCGGCCGGGGCGGGATTCTTCCTTTCGGTTTCAGCATTTGACACCATCTCGATACGACCATCAGCGCCCGTGCTGTAGGAATAGCTCAAGTTTCTTAAGCTACCTGACCGGAGGCTAAGAGACTTCGTCGACAACGAGTGACTCAGGCGCGTTGAGCGCGTGCGACGGGTTGAAGGGTTTGATAAATCTCTGTTCCCCACCATTTCTTGGAATCTGATCAATGATGAATAGGCACCAGCTTTGGAGATCAGTTCTTCGTGTGTTCCGGTTTCAACAACCTGCCCTTGCTGAATAACTGCGATGGAATCAACGTTTCTTATTGTTGATAGACGGTGCGCCACAACTACTGTAGTCCTCCCGATCATCAGACGATCCAGGGCCTCCTGAACGATGCTCTCGGAGCTTGCATCCAGCGCACTAGTGGCTTCATCGAGAAGAAGTATCTTCGGGTCCTTCAGCATTGCCCTTGCAATCGCTATTCTTTGCTTCTGTCCCCCAGAGAGCTGGACGCCACGCTCTCCAACCTGGAACCGGATTGAACGAGTCAGTTTAAATAAGTTAAAAACAAACCGAACTTGCTTATCTGTTGCACGACAACATTAAAAACAAAACCAACCTGAGTGTTGTATCCGTTGGGAAGCAAGGTGATGAAGCTGTGGGCATTAGCAGAAGAGGCAGCAGCCTCGACTTCTGCCATGGTCGCATCAGGCTTCCCATAGAAAATGTTTTCGAGTATCGTGGTTGCAAAGAGCGCCGGTTCTTGGTTCACCAAACCAATCTGATTGCGCAGCCATCGCAGCTGCAGTGTCTTGATGTCAAGATTGTCCAGCAAAATCTCACCTGTCCATTTTCACAATGCCAAAGGAAACTTAGTCGAATGGTATTTCCATACTCGCTCTAGAATTGTAAAAGAGCTTATAAAATTACCCTGGTTAGGATCATAAAATCTCTCTATCAATGAGACCACGGTGCTTTTCCCCGAACCACTACCGCCGACTACAGCAACCGTCTTTCCAGCAGGAAAGAAGATGGAGAAGTCTCTGAAGATGATCACATCAGGCCTAGATGGATAACTAAATGTCACATTCTTGAACTCGATGTTTCCTCTGATATCAGTCAAGCAGTTGCCATTAGACGTGTCGTCAACTATGGTCGGTTTTTGCTTGATTATTTCCATCAACTTGTATCCAGCAGCTTTACCTTTGCTGAATGCCCCCAGATTTGAAAATGACTGGCCCAAGCTCCTGCACAAATCGAATTATCAGAACCCTCACTTCTTACCTCAGAAAAAATTGAGAGGAAGTTTTAGCATTTTATCTTACATGCCACCAACGATAGCAGAAAAGATTGCTGTGAACGCTTTGCCACCATCCGTCTGTCCATTTCTGATGAAAACACCGGCATACCAGAAAACAAGAGCCCATGACATGCATGCTATGCCATAGGTGCATCCTAATCCAAGCCCTTTAGCCATCCCAGCTTTGTACCCCAGTTTTAACGTGTTTTGGATCAAGTCCGAATATGCACCGAGGGCTTTCGTCTCACCAACATAGGAGTAAACCGTCCTAACTTGTGCAATGGACTACAGTTACAGAAAGAGTACAGTAAATAGTCAAATGTCTGCAATGATGCAATCAAGCCATCACCACTGGCATCTTAAAACTAACAAAGTAACTAATATTTTAACATCATTTCAACTATAGTAGTGCATGATGAGGGCTCAATTAGGTTCTAGGGGAAGCTTCTTTCTAAAATAACATTTCCACAGAAGAAACATGGCTTGTGCAGTGCAAAAACATTACAAAAGTGGCAAATTGAAAGTAATGCGATCATTTTACCCCAAGCTCACCTGCTCAGCAATTATACCAGCATTTGCATACGATTCACGACTCTTGGAGGTGAGTCCGGTGAGAGTGTATGCGTACAAACCACCGGCAAAGGCAATGCCCGGAATCACAGCCACACTGAGTAGAGCCAGCTTCCACGCCGATACAAAACCAACCACCAGCCCCGCCAAGAACGTCGAAAGATAATGAATGAAGTTGCCAACCTAGAACCCCCAAGCACACAAAGAACACATTCAACTAAACTTCACCAAAATTACTAGATATAAAAAATAAAATAAATAAAGAAAAAAACTGAGATAAATGAAATCTCTTTTTAATGCATGCAAGAATGGTAAAATCAACTTAATTCTTTTAACATAAGCTACAAGTGAAGAATCATGAAATTCAAACTCGCAGCATTAAAGGCCACATCAATCCTGATATAGTGCAAGAGTAGTTCGATCTAGATATATGATTTTTACCGTTAGAAACACAGTAAATGCACATCGAGAAAGGAATAATGAATATCAAGATTTATACCTTCTCACTAATGGCATCTTGAACAAGCAGAGTATCAGTTGAAACACTGAAAACGATATCACCAGTTCTAGCATCGGTGTCGAAGAATCCGACGTCCTGCTTCAACACAGCCTCCAAGTACTTCTTCCTCAATGTGCCCGCTTGCCTCTCACCGGTGTACATCCAACATGCGATTTCTGTATATTTTCAGACAAGCAAGCAACAAAATCTTCAACCAATTCTAAAACAACGAGCAAGAATGATACCAAAATTGATGAGTATGATCCAAGGCCAGAAAAGTTACAAATGGGATCATTAAATTCTCGAGTATCAGCATGGATGGAGATGTGTGGTGAGATAATATAAAAAAGGGGGTAAATTTTCAAGATTTGGACAGGTGACGAGGATCAAGACAAAGAGACGGTCCACGGACCACGTGCCACTGATCCGAATTGAACTGGCTAACACAGTATCAAATAAATAAGAATCAAATTAAAAAACCACCCCACTTATATTTACACACAAAAACAACTTTAAAAAAAACAATTGCGAAAATCAAGAAACAGAAATTGCTCTGCAATCTGAGATCACAAATTCAACCTGCGTATGAGGAGAAGCACACAACCAGTCCAAGATACACGAAATACAGAGCATACTGCATCAAACAAACAAAAACAAATTACGGCCGTCAGATCTGATCAATGCGTAGTAAAATCATACGATGAAATCGAGAAGTTAATATGAACCTTTGAAACTTCATGAGTCATCTTGTGCAAATCCATCTGATTCTTTCCGAAGCCATTGACCATCTCACCGAAGAGGAGGAAGAAAACGGGCATGGAGGAGCCGTGCACGACGGCGCCAAGGCTGCCCGCGATCATCAACACAACGTCGTACTTGTCCGCGAACGAGAACAGCTGGTAGAACGGCAGGCTCTGCTCCTTCTTCTTCTCCGCCTCCGGCATTGCTTTCCCGTCGCCCCCCTCCGCCATTTTTTCAAAACTTGAAGAAAAAAAATCGAGTCTTGAACAATGGAGGCCAGTAAAGGAGCTAGCTTTCCGCCGCCGACGACGAACCTAGCTCGATTAAGGGGGATGCATGGCGAGGCTCCTGTTGGGTCTTTCCCTTTTCAGCATATCACGAAAGGAATATAGGAATCTTGAAAGAAAAATGAAACAGAAGATCCAAAAAGAATGGGAGCGCTGTCTTTGGATACGATTGTGGTCGTAAATTCACCAAAGTTGTGGAGGGAGAGAAAAAGATGGAGTTGGGTTTTGCCGGAAAGAGAAAGAAAAGTGTTGGGCAGATGTAGCGAGCAGCTAGTAAGACCAGTGGTCAAACGAGGTGTAGAGAGAGAGAGTTTGTGGGACGAAGGGAGTGTGCAAGCAGAGAGAGGAGAGAGAGAGAGTGAGTGTAGGATGAGTGAGAGTTAGCATACTTATAGAGGGGTGGAGTGTGGGTGGTAGGGGTTTATTAGATTTAACTATGGTTAAAGGGAATCTGAGCAGCACATTGATATATGTGAGTCTATAACTCGCTGTCAATTTTTTGCAGTGGCTCTAGTTGTTTTTTATTTTTTTGGAATTCTTTTTCTGAGGAAAATCTTGAACTGTTCTTGCATAATTTTGAGTAGTGATTTCTTTCATATTTCTCATGATTCGTTTGGGGTTGATGCTTCTGGTTGCTTGTGATCGTCTAGTTGGTAAAGTGATGATGTTCTTAGAATAGAGAAGTAGTAATTTGAATGTTATCGTGTGTTTGCGTTCAAACGCACATACGAGTAGCAAGAATGAGGGTCTAAAAAAAATGGGTTTCATTTGTTTTTACCGAATAACATTTTATATTGCATTTATAGATAATATATATGAAAATATGAATGATTTAGAATTAAGGGTTTATACGAGGAAAATATATACCATAACTTTTGAGAATCTTGAATCCTACAAATTATTAATTTCGTTCATTTATGTATGCAAGATAATGTCACATAAATCGATAATCGATGATCTTAAATGCTATTTGCCGATTATATGCTGGAAAGCAAATAGAGCGGCATGTAATTTGTATGTTTAGCTAAAACACTAGATGATATGCTGTTTGATACGGCAATTCACCATCTTCGCTCACATAGATTGTAATTTGAAATTCACTTTGATTTATGAATGATATTTTTGTTAAAAAAGATGAGAAAGAAAATGTCAATCGAACACATTAAAAAGGATTTCGATTTTTTTGTTCTATTTTTTTTAGATTTATATACACACGGACATGAGGTGACTCGAATCTCCAACTTTACGAGACAAACTGACTATAGTCTCGTTAAAATCTTGTGGGTAAAAGTAGTGGCAGCACATAGTCGCTTATTATATGAAAATATTATACTTTAACAGATCTAGTAAATTCAATAGTAATTCAAGAAAACATATGGAATGTACATTTATATTAAAAGAAATAAATTTAGAATATAATACTGTTTCATAACAAGAAATCCAAACGTGCATTAAATATATTCTGACCCCAAATCGGACCATGTCTCCCTGCGTTATAGTTAAAGATGTTGGAGGAATCCCGTTTGGACTCTCTCTCTCTCTCCCTCTCCCTCTCCCTCTCACACACACATACACACACAAAATTCAATATAATCATGGAATTTATTGCGTCTAAAAGGAGATATTTTTGTTTTTTTTAGTAGAAAATTCGAGCAAGATAATCAAAATATAGGATAAAAGAACCAAGCTATTCATAATTTATTTGGATTTTAGATCAATAAAAGCCCATTCAAGTTTGTTTGGTGAAACTTGTTATGGTTAAATAATTAAGCTTGAATTTAGAAGTATTTTTGGGTTATGAAGATCCAAAATGTAGTCACGTTGTAATGAATTAGGTAACTGAATCGCGAGTTCTGTTTTCGTTTTTCAATATTGCCTTGTCTTAAATCCTAACAAGAATTCGACTCGTTAGTTTGTGAACAAGCTCGTCAAATGATCTAGATTGAAAATATAAATAATTAACTAGGTACAACTTATATTTGTTGATACTATAAATTGATCGAGTGTTTGTGAGTGAAGAAATTAATTGCCGCACATTATTTTATAGTGTTTGTAATATGTTTTTTAAAATATTAGACGTTGGCTCAATAGTGTATTTGTGTAAATATTTTAATAAATTGAGGTTGATAATGAATGAGATTTTTATGAAACAGTGTGTAAAAATAGAATAAGTGTGTCTTTAGGGGACAAATGAAAATAGAAAAATAGACACATTTTTTTGTGGACAGAGAAAATATACTTAAAAATAATAATTAATATTTTACACTTAAACCTAAATCTAAAAAGATCGTTCGGGCTCAATTAAGCTCGTGAGACTCAAAATATTCAATAAATAAAGTCCAAGATATAGTTTAACAATAAATAAATAATCAATTCTTTCGAAAACATTCAAGCAGTGAAAGTCTTCTCTGTAAATAAAGAGGTTTAGGAATCAAATTCCGCCTATCTCCTTCTCTAACTAAAAAACAAAAATAAAGAAACAAGCTCGACTACGTTTGACTACACTCGTAAGTTCCGGGCAATTCGACCCAAACAACCATGAATGTATTAGTGAGCCACTTGATATTAACAAGAACGAGGATTGAAAATTAAGATTGTCGGATTTCATTTTTTGAGTTAAGTGGCATGCGTTTTAATTGATAACCTTGTCTGAATTATGATTTTGGCGAAATGTATGGAGAGAGAGAGAGAGAGAGAGAGAGAGAGAGCACTAACAATTATGTGTAGTATTAATCAATTGTCCATTTATATAATTTGTACATCCATATGAATAAATTTGCATTACCTTTCAACAATCATGTATACTTACATAAGGAAATAAATAATCAACAATTTTAGATAGAAAATTGATTCAATAAAATAAAAGATTTCATATTTTTGTTACTTATATTTTTAGTTTTTTTTTTTTTTTTTGCCTTTGTACTTTGCAATTTGAATTTTGTCTTCTGTACCTTCGATTTACTTTACTTTTTTCTTCATGAAAAACTAGAGGGTAAAAACCAAAAGAGAACTCTAGTATAGTGGGTGAAAAATAAATTATTAAAAAGTACAATAGGGAATTCCAAAATAAATGGAAATAAATTAAAATAAAAGTACAAGTTGGAAAAAATATTTCAAACAATAGATCCCGTCGTTAATCTTATCTTAAAAAACATATCATTATCATATAAATAGGTACTTATGATTCATTAGTAGGAGAGAACTTTATGCTGCTAAAGAAGAAAAAAACAGAAGTACGCGCTTTAGGCCGACATATATATGTATCTGCTGACAAAACAAGAAGAGTCATTGATCAAATTCGCAGACGTTCCTACGAGCAAACCCTTATAATACAAGGGATGAAGAGTAAATGAATAAATGTATGATCACAAAGAGCAAAAACATAGAAATTAACTACAAAGGACAAATGTAAATATATTGATTTAATTTGTGCTTAACTACAATTAGTATTATGCCTCTTGCAAACTCTCAAACAGTGAAAGGACAAAACTTCCACAAGATAAGGAAGAGATATGGCAATGCCAATAATGCATTTTGGTCGCAAAAAGGACTATATATATCCCTATTTCATATCTACATCATGTGAGAAATTGTTACTTTGATATCCAAGATTTTTTATTTTTTTATTTTCTCTTCACGGGTGTTCCTCAGCAACCATTTTATCAAATTAAACTAGATATTATAGTATATAAGATAAGTATAATATATACTCGATGACAGAAGTTTTAATAAAATGTTAGATAACTAGATATTTGCTTAGTGCAAAAATATCATATTAAGGGCGAATAGTAAATTAAGATAGTGGGTCGTGAGTATTTTTATTTATTTTTTTGTAAATAAGGAGTACCATGAGGATTATTATAAGGGGATATTCAAAAAAGAAAAGTTACACACTCTTTGTGGACGCTTAATAAGCCAATTAGCAAAAATGTGTATATATTTAAAGGGTTATTTGTCTGTAAATTACTGAACTTTCACCATTATTTGATTTTGCACAGTAACTTTGTCTATAAGGCCTGAGGTTGACATGTATATTGTGTGGATCTTTCTCTATTCTACTTGGAGATGAACAACGTCGTTTAAGTTTAATAGTTGAAAGTGGTATTCAACATTGTTCTACAAAAGATGATTATGTGATTTTTACCAAAAGTGTAAGTCCGCCTATTTTTGTAACTTTTATGATATCCAAAACTATTTCTGAATTATTCTACTGATCGAATCATTTTTACAACTTTAGTGAAAGGTCAGAGAAATTTTATATATTTTTCAAGATTTGGCCATTTCAATAACTTTCATAAAAGCTTAGGATAACTTTTTATATTTTTTAAAATTCGGGCTATTTTTTACAATTTTTATAAAAATTCAAAATATGTTATTACATTTTTTAAAATTTGAGCTATTTTTACATATCACTCAAAACTTGACGCATTAAAT
>JAYDZE010000005.1:35241-48030 GCA_034509125.1 Monilaria moniliformis
AGAGAATGATAGTTCTTAGAGTTATTAATACATAAGCAGCTCATAAAGCATGCTTTCTAGTATACAACTCCAACAAGTTTGTGATTATTGATTTGAGTATTTTGTGGATAATCAGACAGTTGTTCGAAGAGATAAAGGAAAAGGAAAATGAAAAGCTATGGAAGGTGATGATGGAATTTCTGTTGTTAAAATGGAGGATGCGACAACAGTTACCCCACCACTAGACAAAGGAAAACGAAAAGTTGTAGAAGAGGATTAGGGGGTTTCTCTTGTTCAAACGAACAATGCGGCAACATTTAACCCACCAGTAGATAAAGGAAAAGGAAAAACTGTGGATGATGAGGACTATGTACCATTTTTCGATGATTTTGTTAAGGATTGTCCTCTCAACAATGAGGGCCATGAAGGCGATGACGATGTAGATCAGTTCATTTCATTGGTGCATATGTGATGTGATAAAGAATTGTTCTAATCCTATTACGAGTAAATTTGGAAGCACCAACGCCCTGTTCCTAGTAGACCCGGAGAAGGTAGTGGGGCTGCAAGTACAAAACATGACGAACATGCTGTTAATGAAGAACAACCTGCAGCCGAGGCACCTACTGGTGAAAATGACACACCAAAGATGACAAAAATGTACGAACGCCGTAAATTCTCCCTTATTGTTGATAAAACAAAGGCTGGGAATGTGCGGGCAGAAGACTTTGACATGCTACAAGATTTAACAGATGTTGTCATGAGGGATGTTGTTGATTAAGATAAAGAACGCAGAAGGCTTACAAGACACGAGGTCTTCTCACCATTCGTAGTAACAGAAGATTGTCCAGTTTGTTATGATATTTTTAGATTTAACAGAATCCTCGTGGAATGTAGCTAGCTCAAGAGGAAAGGGTTCCACCTCAACAAATATTGCCCGCTTCCGAGTCTTCACATAGTAGAAATGTGCATTTTAAACATGAATTATTCAAAGAGAAAATGTTCTTAATATAAAAGTAAATGAGTTTCACTTGCTAGACGAAGCTGCCTCAATCAACAACGATTCCAGAGAGACGGAGCAAAAGAAGCACAGTCAAAAGATACGGTCGCTGCGGAAACAAGGATTAAATATGGAAGGAGTTAGAATGTAGTTATGATCCCCTTTTTTTCCAATTCAAATGATTTTCCTGCTGAACTTTTAGTAGGTAATTTAGACGATATTATGTACTACTTTGGGTACCATTAACGATATTATCGAATACTTTTTGAATCTATGAATTCATATCACCCCAACCCACTTCATTGTGAATTGTGAATTGAATATCAATCCTAACCACTACATTGTCAATATTACACCTAATCACTGCACTGTGAATTAAATATCACATCTATCCGTTCACCATCAACAGATGCACATGTCTATATAATATCACTTTAGGCAAGTGTTCTAACACAATTAAAAATTAAGGGTATCTCAAATACAAATGAAGTGTAAGGGGTAAGCTTTTAGAGGAAAAGTGGCAGAACATTTACACAAGATTGAAACGGCCGGACAAAGGTGTCAAACTACCAGCTACAGAGGTACGTGTGAGTGCTCGAGTCTCAGAGAGCACTAACAATGTCATGCTCGTTTCCAACACAACTATGAAAGCAACTTAGAATCATCACCCACACTTCCAATTGTCATGGAAAATAGAGATGGATGATT
Source organism: Monilaria moniliformis (assembly GCA_034509125.1). Classification (NCBI taxonomy): domain Eukaryota; kingdom Viridiplantae; phylum Streptophyta; class Magnoliopsida; order Caryophyllales; family Aizoaceae; genus Monilaria; species Monilaria moniliformis. The sequence goes on from JAYDZE010000005.1 coordinate 36,926, forward strand.
GGATTGAAAAAGATCCATTCCTCTAGGATTTTTGCCAGAAATTTCCAAATTTTATTTTTCTGTTGTAATTTTCCAGAATAGGTGCTCCAACTACATATGACTCAAGCTTTCATTTTGACCATTCTTCAAATGTTCCTTTATTATTAAGTAATCATTATGACAATTTCTATTTGCCTTATGTGTATAATTTTCAACAACAGTTAACTAAATCCATTTTCAACTAACTAAATCCATTTTCTATAGAACAAAATACACTAAAATAACACCACTAATTATCTAGAAATGCGTACAAAGTCATATTGCCTTCTATATCAACAAAAAAAATCGCTTAAAATTTCATACGAACTCATCTCCGAAGACTAATTTTGATGTTCTCTCTAGATAATTACTAAAAGTAATAAATTTTGAAACATTGTTCAATTTTCAATACAAAAGAAAACCGCATAACATCTAATTTATTTTCGACGAGTATTCATTTCTTCAAAGCGATTGACACATTGTTACCAGAAACTTGTAGAAACATCTCTTTCTCAATGAAAGTGACCAAACAATCATTCAAAGATTGATCACCTATGCTATTTCGTAGCTTATTCTTCACAAACGTCATTCCAGAAAACACCCTCTTTACACTTGCAGTAGCAACCCAAAGAATTAAAATCAATTTGATATGCAAAAACATAAGAAGATAAGTTACGTCTCTCTTTGTTTCAACAAGCTTCGTCAAAAGAGAACTAATATATTGTAAATTTTGAGAGTCATTATCTCTTTTCATATCTCCATGAATATATCAAATTGGCACTCAAGAGCCATCAAATTAATGTTTGAAATCGGAAGGATAAAAAGTGGCAAGTTTGAGTACCTTTTACTTGTCAAAAGAAGAGAAGCCATCTTTAGGATTGAAGCAAGCCATGCATCTGATCAACTCCATATTCACCTCATCAAATCGGTTATCAAGTTCTTGAAGTAGTAAATCAATTACTGTTATAAACACATCAACCCGAAAATGATGAAGATATAAAACTTGTTGAACTAAACGCTTTGATCTTCGTCGAAGGATAATGAGCTTCCATATCCGGAACAACAATGTCATGATTATTGCAAATTGAGATTACCTTATTCAAGTGAGTCTCCAATCCATCATCCCTTATTTTTTGTAATTGAACTTTTGTTAAAGTGACAATCCTCATAGCATTAATAATATCTGGATCCCTTCTTTCCAAAGGAAGACACAAATCGTTAGTGTATCCAAAAATATTATTCATTATTTGAGCCATAAAAACAAAATTAAATGATTCTAATGTGTATAAAATGCCTTGAGCTTTTCCCTTATCATCCGAGTTAGAGCTATTCTTCCAAATCATCATAAGAACCTTAACAATTGTAGAAAACAAGTCTATGACATTCAAAAGAGTCTTGTAATGAGAACCCCAATGAGTATCTCCGGGCCTCTTCAAACCAAGTTTTTGATTTAACCCCGACCCTGCTTCAAGTTCACCAATTTCCAAGGCATGAACAATTTTTTGTGCTTGAATTTCTCGAATCATTTCTCTTCTCTTACAAGAAACTCCAATTATATTCAACAAAATTGCAACTATATCAAAAAGCCAAATGCACTCATTGTTTTTTTTTTTTTTTTTTTGCAATAACTACAAGAGTTAGTTGAAGTTGATGGGCAAAGCAATGGACGTAGTAAGCACTTGGAGTATCTTCCATAATCAAAGTCTTGAAGCTATATATCTCACCTTTAATGTTACTAGCCCCATCATATCCTTGCCCTCAAATTTTAGATGGACTCAATGAATGTTCAACAACAAAAGACATAACTGCACTTCTGAGAGACAAAGTTGTGGTATCACCAACATGAACAAGCCCAAGGAATCATTCTACTACATTTCCCATTATTCTTTCAACATAGCGCAAACAAATAGCTAATTGTTCCTTTTGGGATACATTACTTGATTCATCGGCTGATATAGCAAAGTAGTCATCATCAAGCTCATCCACAATTCGCTTAGTCGTTTCTTAAACACAATAATTGATAATATCCTTTTGAATAGTTGGAGATATCAACTGACAATTTTTAGGATTATTTTTCAAAGTCACATTTGAAACAACTTCATTATGTGTCTGTAACAATCTCAAAAGTTCAAGAAAATTTTCCCTGTTAAGGGATTCTTCACTTTCTCTGTGCCCACGAATTGCCAAACCTTGTCGCAGTTAATAACGCAAACAGGAAATGGAAGCCTTCAAGTGAACATCATACTCTCTTTTAATCACATCGGTGACATTATCAAAAGAAATAAGAATCGATTTCTTTTTGCCATCCCTTAGGTTCACATATTTCTATCTGTCTTATTCCACGATTTAAATCATCCATTCACAAATGCATCCCCCCTGCATTAAGCCCAATTTTATTCTTGAACAAATAGCAATCAAAACAAAATGCAACATCTTTCTCAATGCTATATTCGAGCCAATCGTTTATCAAACCAAGAAGCCATAAATCGACCCGAATCTCTAATTTCTTTTTGAGGAAAATCATGAGTTTTTTGCTGACAAGATTTTTTAAGAATATATGCTCTCCTAACTGCATCTCGCTCATTTGGAGAATAATCCATTATGCTCATTCTTGATCCGGGACCATGAGGAAGAAGTTCAAAATCATAACCCAATTCATTTTCTAATAACACACTAGCATTTAAAGGAGACATACTAGAGCTTGAACTATCATGATATTTCATTTTCTTGAACACAAATTATCGAAGATAGATTGTTTTCTCATTCCTTTTAATTTCGTTTTCTACATATGCATCCAAAATCACAACAAAATAATATTATAATTACAAATCAATATGACAACTATTGGCTTTTTGGAAATGACAATTGCAAAACTGTATGATAAAAGATAATTCAAATCATGAATATACCGACAATCAATTTTTTTTACTTAGTCTTTACTGCAAACCTCCAAAACTTGCCGACAATAAAATCCCTGCGAATATCCCAAAACCAAAAAAAAATATTATAAAAATTATATCTACAGAAACACAAAACAGGTGACACACACCCTTAACAATTAGCATTTAGTCGTATTCTCCACTAATTCACTTTCATTTATGCCATCTCACTATATGTTCAATTCACATTCATTACTATTCCTATTTTCTCAAATATGTAAATCTCCAAACCACTATTTAGTCATTTACCTCCATTTTATATCCTGCTGCGACGACGGTGCGATCTACTGTGTGTTGATCGAAACCGAGGCTATCCTGTGAGTTGACAAAGCTGGCACCGTGGCATGCTACTCACCGGCACGGAGGGCCGGATGACAGAGGCTGGTCGCCGGCGCTGAGGTGCAGTTTGGCTATTTTTTTGGGATAGTCGATAAAGACTAATTTTTAAGATTTGCTGTGTTTTTCGTTTCAATCTAAAATCCAAGCTAAAACAAAAATTGCATAGTGGGCTAGATATTTTGTATTTCAATGACTAAGCCCATCTTCTTATCAACATTTTTTTGGGCTTGTAGTTTCAATTCTATTAGGATTTAGGGGTACATTACTAATTATTGTAATTAATTATAGAGAAATAACAATAATAGTATTTAAAAAAATTGGGGTACAACTGTAGCCCCTTGTTCCATCGTGCGTCCGCCACTACTTTTCACCCACGCGTCTCTGTAACATATATGCACACAATTACAAAATTCTAGTTAATTGGACTTCCTTCCCTCAAAATAAACAAATTTATTTTATTTTTAATTTTTCAGATACATTTAAAAAAAAAAACTTGTGTCATTTGAACAAGTTTTTAGCAAAAAATAGTGGATAACACTATACTGCTTTTTTGATAACACTATACTGCTTATTGTATAACAATAACAATCAGCATATATAATACACTATACTGCTTCTTGGATAACACTATACTGCTTCAAAGATAATACTATACTACTTCTTGGATAATAATAACAATCAACATATATAGTGTCAACCAAGAAGTAGTATAATGTTATCCAAAAAGCAGTATAGTGTCAACCAAGAAGCAGTATAATGTTATCCAAGAAATAGTATAGCGTATTATATATGTTGATTGTTATTGTTATCCAAGAAGTAGTATATGTTGTACATATACTAATTAAGCATGTTGTTATTTGGAAATAAACATATAATAACTGAATGTGGGGATGTGGGGATCGTAATCTTCGATTTTTATAGGAAAAGACAGTTAAGGGGCCCATAATTCATGTTTTTTTTGTTGAATAAGACATTTTCAAACTTATACTGATTACATAAAACTTATATACTGCTTGCTAGGTGAATGTGTACTGCTTAGTAAACAATCATATACTGATTCAGAATCCATGCCACGCAGAATAGATATATATCTTCTAGTATATTTTTCCGTGTCCAAAATACCCTTATACTGAATGGATTATAAAGCTTTACTGATTTCGTGTTTTGTTAAATCTCGGCCGTATAATTTCGAATTCAACGGATCATATTTGGCCTCAGTTCTAATATAAGGATTGTTTTCACCCTAGTGCGACCCTATATATATATATATTTCAATTTAACCTATAGATCTTGAATAAATGAACTTTTAGAGTTGATTTTTATGTGGAATAATATATTTTTCATAGTAATGCTCTTTTTTTTTTATGTATATGATTAGGCTTTTGTATGATAATTTTCTCTTTGTCTATTTTTTAATTTTTTTATCACAATAATAAATTATATAGAAATGAACTGTACAAATTAATTTCTTCTTTAATAAGAATGATTTTGATATTATCCTTCCATATATATATATATATATAAACAATTTGTACGAGTTGCTAATAACAGTGCAACATGTTTGGAGAAAAAAATGAAGTTTATGGATTTTGGTTGCTAAACACAATGGACAAACAACAAAGAAAGGACAATATTTCTTCAAAAGGGAATTAAAGTTGGGTAGGGCATGTAATGGGAATCAAATTCACTAGAGAACAAAATTTCAAATCAATTTGGTTGATGAAATATGTGAATTATAAAATAATATCACAAGAAGACTCTTAACCTTTGGGGCCATAATTCTCTAACAAGAAAAAGAACTCATCCGTTCATTCACTTTCTCATCTGTCTTTGGCTATCCATGGGACTGTTGTGGAATATCTGACCAATCACATATGGTAAAATTCTTCATAAAGTATGAGGCCATTTAAAGTTTTTAGAAAAGTTTATCTTTTGTTACATCTTCGTTCAAATCCTATTCACGCATCATGTATTTTTTTATTTTTATTTTGTCTTTTTTAAAGAGGATCAATAATGGTTCCCCATTTATCCCGTGGTGACTCGAACCCCCGACCTAATGGTTGAAGGAGAAACGTCTTACCAACTAAGTTGCGCTTCATCATCTTCATGCATCATGTATTTAACATATCAGTATATTACCCTCATCGAGATATACTATAACATGTCATTATATGTATATTACTCTCATCAAGTTTTACAAAGTGCCACTTCAATATTGAGTTGGTGTATATTATATCTAATGGTTTGGGTTGTTTCAACTGCTAATTTTTTATATGTTTCACTTGAGTTTCTCTATTGGTGTTTCATTATTATAGTTTTTTTTTTCTTCTATTATAACATTTTTAATTATTAATTGGGATTCATTGATACAATTATGATTTATAATTATTCTAAATTTAATTTAAAATTTTCTAATTAATAATTGATTATTAGGATTTACTTTTCCATTGAAGAATATTAAATTATTTACCTTCGCATTTTAGTAATAAGTATTAATTATGGTTATTAATAATAATTTTTATGCTTACAATAAATATTATAAAGATAGTGGAAATAATAACGTGACATAGAAAATTGTGGAACAAAGATTTTGAACTAGAAGTTTAATATTTTTAATATTTAATTTTAACTTTTAAAATCATAATTAGTCTTAGTTTATCTCAGAAATGGTTTCAATATTTCCTTTTTGTGATAACTTCGACTAATAAAATCTGAAATAATTTATTTTTGTAATCACTTGAATTTTTTTATAATTACATATGAAAATACATACATACATACATATATATATATATATACATATATATATATATATATGATATTAATTAAAGCATATACCCTATACAAGCACATAAAGTGGGAAAAAGTACACCGCACGCACATGAGACAAATATCATGCGGGACCACGACTATCATACAAAGTGAGAAATATTACACCACACATAAGTGAAATTAAACTCAAAACCTCTTATTTAAAAGAGTCTTTTGATACCTCAATTTAATCACTGAAGATAGGTGACATAATTACTTACATTTTTAAATGAGATGAATTGAAAATCTTACATCATGAGAAGCCATTATAATGATTCTTTCTTTTAATCTATAAACGACTTAAGTAATAATTTGGTCTTTGATCTCCGAAAAAAAAAACCAATAATGCGAAATGTTCTGTAGAAATTAATTTGGTGAGTCATATGATGTGTTATTTTGTATTAAATATGACACAGAGAAACGTTTAATTCGTCGGTTAAGATTCACAAAATACTAAAAACAACACAAACATAAAAGTGAGATTCTATTGATTCTCTATAGAATATCGGAAAAACACAGTAGAAGAAAAAATAAACCCTAATTTTATATTTATCAAAATCCAACTCCAAACTATATAAAGAAATCTCATATATATATATATAAACTAGCTAAATAGGACAAGCCCGTAAACTGAAGCAAAAGACATAAATTAGTAAAACCAATTTATATAATCTAATTGTTCTCCATCATTCTTCTCAGCATCAAAACGATTCGTCCTCAAACTAGATGCAACCTCATCTTCAAAGAAAGTATCACTCGCAAATGGCATCAAAAACTCAAAATGCAACTTACGACAATGAACATAGCAGTGGCTTTGTATTTGACATTTGTCATTTCACAAATAAAATCATCGAAATTGAACATGAAAACCAATAAATATCGACCCACGGTCCCATTATGACTTCCCGAAAGCCACAATAAACTATATAAATAAGGGTAATATTTCACAACAATAAATAACTAATTCATAATATTAGCAATAATTACATTTGCGCAATAACTTGAATTTAGGCTAAAACGAAGAATCTTACTATTGATAATGTGTTTGGACTCGCACTGCATCACTATAGCTTATCCAACATCATTTCGTAAAAATTTATTTTCCAAAACAGATGAGTAATATTGATCAATTGGAGGACCCATATAGTCCTCAACTTTATCCTCTGCAAAATAGGAGATGTGCAATCATCATAAAATGGAGGACTCAAATAGTCATTGACTTTGGTGTGACATGGATTATTATAAAAATTAGGTAATGTGTTTTGTGAGTGGATAAATTGCCGCACTTTATTTTTATTTATATTAGTTACTGTAGATAATTGTAGGCGATGTTTGATTTTCTTTTTTTGTAAATAGATGTACAAAATGAGGTAAAGTACAAATAAAAGGTATCCAAATAAAAAAAGTTAAGAAGTATGCACTGTTTTGTGGGGCACCCTGGAGTGACAAAATGTGTAATATTTTGTGGGACAGAGGAGTATCATATATCGAAATAAAGTGGAACCAAAATTTACGTTATAAAGTAGAGTTGAAATAAGGGCTAAATGGTTGTAAATCCATACACTATAGTTAAATTCTAATTTTTTCCATACTCTATAAAACTGGTGACAAAATACACAAATTTTGATCATTTTTAGCATTTTCCCTAATTCAAATTCCGCCCAAATCGAAGCTGACCTGACATCGAGATTTTAATACGTTGCATGATTTTAACTATTCGGTTGCTAACGCGAAATTTAGTATAGTCAAATGAATGATCAAAACCTTGAAATATGATGCTCAAATATAGATATGGATATTCAAAAGACTGACGATGATACTCAAAAATCAGATGCATGTCTACATCTAACTTCTAAGCAACATATATCTAACTTTAGTACATCTATTTGGCTATATATAATTTCACGTTAGCAACGGAATGTATAAAATCACAGGTCATATTAAAAATGTCGACATTATGTTAGTTTTGATTTTGGCGATATTTAAATTCAAGAAAATTTAAAAATAATCAAAATTTATGTATTTTATTACCAATTTTATATTATATGAATATTTAACTATAATATATGAAATTACGACTAATTAACCCCAAATAGACCAAAGCAATATACCCGGCTAATTAACCCTAGTATATTTAAAAATACCAAAGCAACTTACCGCCCTAAAAACAAATTAGCGGATGTACAAACGAACATATATTAATATATACATGTGAATACGTGTTTAAATTGAGTGACCGGTGAGACTGGTTTTACAGATTCCAAAACGAGAATTAGAATGTGAAAGGTAGCTTTTCGTGCAGCTTGATCTATTGTTTTTATCCATACTTCAAAATAGATGTGGGTCCCACATCCCCCTACATTTCAGATATTGTCTTTGTGTTTGTCACCAGTCACCACCCAGCTTATTTCCAAAGATTGTCCATAGTATATAATAAAATAGCATACATAGTATTTAAATAAAGGCAACAACAACAATAATCATAATAATCCTTAGTAATCACAACAAATATGTTCTTATTTTGCGCTCGTAAATAAAAATGATATCGAACAATGCTCATATAGTAGTGGCGGATTCAGAACAAAAAAATGGAGGGGCGAAATAAAATGATAAAAAATTAAATATATTATCTCATACATTTAAAGCTTTCGTTTCTTCCTAAAACACTCCATCTCTCTTTCTTTCTCTCAATCTCACACAGTCACACTTTTCTTTCTCAATCACACTTCTCATACGTTTAACCGTTGGGAGGGTCGGCCGCCCCTTCCCAACCCTCCTACATACGCCATTGCTCATATGTTCATGTTATCCAAGTTAGATACTTCGCGCGGTAGAGGAAAGAATATATAAATATCGTTAAATACACGAATTGGTTTTACACATGATTTTTAATTGGCTGTTAAATATATGAATATTATTATTTTGCAATCATAATATAATTTATAGTAGTGACCAGTTGACTTAGCGTAAGTGATACAAATATATATGTACATCTGCATGGGCATCACAAACGATACATAAATCCACAATTCCACATACACGTTTTAGCTCTTCATTTTCAACTACCAAAAATATAAATCATGTAAATTCCAAAGTTCTGCATTTGTTAGTAATTTTTAAAAGCCATGTACAAACCAACAATGACCAATAAGTTAATGTATTTTATACAAATTACCTCTATATAGGAAATCCCCTAATATTTATAATATGATGATATCGTAAATATTATATATTATTGTCTGGTAGTCGAAGTTCAAAACATAAACAGACGGTGTCAAATTTTTATGGATAAATATCACTATTTATCTACCCCAAAATATGCTCATTTTTTTCAAGAAAATCTCAAATAATGATAAATTAGAACACACAATAAATTGACTTTCTTTCAAATCTAGAACTACTCCATTTTCATTACCAAAAACTCATATTGGCAATCTATATACATAGAAATTTTACTCGAATTAATAAAAGTGAATTATCTTTTTGTAAACATAATCGCAGAATCGTAATGATCCAATATTCTGATACGGATAGCAAGCTCATTTGTTAATACCAGTGGCGGATCTAGAAATGACAAATGGAGCGGTCGGAATTAGTTGCAGTAAACTAAATTTTTCAGTCATCTTTTTTTTTGGGACGGGCCGATAGCTAACGGAGGGGGCGACCATGGTGGTTTTCCGGCCAAGATATTGGGAAATTGCCCGTCGGGGGTCGGCCGCCCCCCCTTATCCACCGCTGGTTAGGACGCTGTTATACTCAAGCTTATGTGAAGAAGAAGAAGAAGCGAGGCCAACCTAAATAAGCCAGAGTCAACCTGATGGCAGATAAGAAGGATGCCACTAAATATGAACACTTGAAAGACTAACCGAACCATGCAAACTTGAAAACACGGGACAATTGAGAAGGAGGTCCTGGCCATCTACTTGAATCCTTAACGAGAACGAATGAGAAGATGATAAGAGTGACCTGACACGCACAAAATTGAAATTTTGCATTAAGCTACAGACAATAGCGTTCATTTTCATTCAGGATGTAATATGTATGTAACATGTTGGTTCACCTACCAATTTAAGAGTTTGAATTTCTCTCTCTTCAACAGATAAATAATTCTTACACCTATAAATATAGATGTCCATGTATCCAAACAAGGTACGACATTCACATATTAACTTAGAAATATACAATCGTCTATTCATCCAGATCATGAAAGAAGGGACTCTATGACAGATGAAGAAGGTAGTGCTGATATGTGTCAAAGTTATCTGAAGTTAAATTGTTAAAGGATGCATGTGAAGTTTAGAAAATACTTTTTTCTTCAAGTACTTCCTTCATTGGAAAGATCATGTCTTCACTCTTTATCTGTTGTAAAAGAGGTTAAATGTTAAATCCTATTTTAAATGAGTGATCATATCCTCAGACATGTTCATTATTATAAAGGTTCACTCAACCTTAGTAGGATCCCTCCCTTGCACAAACCTACCCTCAAAAGTAGTAGTGTTATTGAATAAGTGTGAGTAAGCAATCACGTGTGATTATCAGAAAGGAAGTTGTAATCATCGTATCAGAGTCCAACCAAGAGGTTTAAGTTTGATGTAAACCCTAGTATTAGAGTCCCCAAATGGAACGAGGGATTCTAATTGGTAGACTTGCCACCATAAAACAAGAGAATCTCGATGGTCTCGTTCCTCTTAACGTACGAACCTATAGTCTGTAGGGTCAAATAGGATGCAGTGATGTAACCCAAATCACTACAAATATTGTGTCATTTACTGCTTTATTACTTATTGCACCGATATACTTTGTCATGACATATTCTACAAAAAATAACATTAGTAATTCAGTTATTGTTGAGCCAGCCGACCTACTCAACTTAATTGAAACACAATCTCAAGAAAATAACATATAGTTTATATATATATATGGTCGCATTATAATCAAAACTAGTCTTATATACATAACTAAGACTTAATATCAACCATTAGATTAAGATATGAACGG
>JAYDZE010000005.1:48130-73216 GCA_034509125.1 Monilaria moniliformis
ACTAAAACGAGTACCTTGTGAACTTTTCTCTGAATCCATGGCAATCGATCACTTGGACAGATATAGTTTATAATCGAGTCTAATATTTGTGAAAAATTGCAGCGCATAACCAAAATATATATATTACTGCATAACATATATAATGATACATTCAGATAATGGATAGATGTTATCTAAGCTAAACGTGTATGTTACTACAAGTGAATCTCCTTGTTAAACTGACTCCCTACAAAACCGGCATCATGGGTGGTTAATGATATCACTTTAAAAGATTGGGTAGGATAACATAACAACTACCACGTCTTTTCTATTGAATTAAGTATGAATTCTAATACAACAACAGCATATCCCTATAAAACCGGCTGACATAGGTTGTTCGAACATTTATGAAAATAAAGGTTTTGACCATAACACCCTTATTCGAATTAAAAAAATAAACATTGATTTACACGTGTCAAAGTTTCAACGGTTAGATTGAATACTCGGATGGTTAGGATTTGGTCTTTGTTATGCATTAAGAACTAGTTATTATTTGAATACAACTCTATATATATATATATATTTTCATCGTCTAGGAAACAAATTTTAGACCATTATTTTATTGCATGACTAGCTGCATTGTGGCAGGATTTTGAAAAAACACAAGAATATGTCTTTTATCAGATAAATTATCCTTAAAGTATTATTATTTTTTGTGTCTTAACTAGGCAGTCAAACGTAAGCTAAAAGCCAAACATAGTGTTGAAATTATAACATCATACTTAGTTTGAGTAATAATTAAGGTTCTAATTAACGGCAAATCCCATTAGCTACTTGTCCTGCTCACTGATAAATTATAATAATAAAAAATTAATTAATACTCAAATAACATTAAGTACAGATCCATATTAAGAGAAAATAAAAAATTCTTTCGAAATAAAGATTTTTTTTTACTGGATGGAAATTACGAAAATATATTAGTGCGTTTATTTTATTAAAACGCAATTTTATATATAAAAAACTAATTTTACGTAAACATAATTCTTAAACAAAGGGAATAAGTAGTATTTTAAAAAAATAAAAAAGAAATAGAATAACTAATAGAGATAGTAAAGCAGTAAAGTACAAGGTTGCGTGATATTTGCATATTAATATTACCCTGATTGACGCAAAATAAATGAACGCAGGCTCTTCGCTTTGGGGGATCTCTCTTTGTGTGTATTAAAGGAAAACAAACAAATATTAAGAGATTTGATGTCAATCGGACCACGAACGTCGTAGAATTTATGCATACGGATATTTGTGGACTGTTCCCTACTGCTTCATAGAATGGTTAACGATATTCTATCATGTTCATAGACGATTATTCTCGATATGATTCTCTTTATCTAATAAGTGAGAAATCTAAAGCACTGGACACATTAAAAAATTATAAGGTTGAAGTTGAAAATCAAATTGGCAAGAGAATTAAGAATGTCAGATCTGACCGTGGTGGTGAATACTATGGTCGATATGACGGCTCCAGTGAACAACGTCCATGACTCTTTGCAAGATTCCTTAAGGAATGCAGAATCGGTCCTCAGTATACAATGCCTAGTACTTCTACCATGAATGGTGTTATTGAGAGACGAAATAGAACCCTAAAGGATATGGTAAGAAGCATGATCAGTCATTCTACTTTGCCAGAATCCCTTTGGAGAGAGGCACTTAAGACTGCAACGTACATTCTAAACCGCGTACCTACTAAAGCAACTAGTGTTACCCCTTACGAATTACGGACGGGTAATAAATCTAGTTTAGGTCATTTACATATTTGGGGTTGTCAAGCGGAGGCTCGGCTTTACAGGCCACACGAGCAAAAATTGAATGCTAAAACAGTAAGTTGTTACTTTGTAAGTTACACCGAAAGGTCTAGGGGTGTTAAATTTCATGATCCCACTACAAGATCATTTTTCGAAACCATTAATGCTAGGTTCTTTGAGGAAGTTGAGTTCGGGAGGGAAAATGAGATTAAGAAAGTTGTCTTTGAAAAGGAAGTGATTTCACTTCCCTTCATCCAGGAACAAGATGACTCACTCGTTGTTCTGTTCAACCTGTTTAGTCACATGAACAACAACATGAAGAACAACCTCAGCCACCTTAAGAACATCAGGAAGTAGTGCCACTTAGAAGATCCACAGGGTGAGGAGACCTACAATATCTACAAACGAATATATTATATATCTCCAAGGGTATGAAATTATTGGAGTGATGGAAGATGACCCAGTCAACTTCTGTCAAGCCATGGAAAGTTCTAATGCTCAAAAGTGGACCAATGCTATGAATGAGAAGTTTAAGTCTATGCAAAACAACAGCGTTTGAGATCTTGTCACATTGGCTGAAGGTGCAAAGCCCATTGGTTGTAAGTGAATTTTTAAAATCAAATGGGACTTGCAAGACAATGTGGAGAGATATAAGGCTCGTATTGTAGCAAAAGGCTTTACTCAAAAGGAATGTATCGATTTTATCAAGCCTTTCTCTCCAATTTCAACGAAAGACTTGTTTAGAATAATTATGGCACTAGTAGCTCATTTTAATTTAGAGCTACACCAGATGGATGTTAAAACGACGTTTCTCAATGGTGACATTACTAAAACGATATATATGATGCAACCTGAAAATTTTGTATCTGGTGATCCAAAGAAGATGGTTTTCAAACTAAAGAAATCCATCTATGAGCTTAAACAAGCGTCTTGTCAATGGTACTTTAAGTTTCATCAACTTGTCATCTTATTTGGTTTTGAGACGAATCTGGTTGATGAATGCATATATTATAAGTTTAGTAGGAGCAAATTTATATTCCTCATTCTATACGTTGATGATTTTCTACTTGCTTGCAGCGATATAGATTTGTTATACAACACCAAGAAATTTATCTCTAGAAAATTTGAGATGAAAGATCTTGTTGAGACTTCTTTTGTATTAGGAATCCAGATACATCGTGATCATTTTCTGAGTGTACTTGGATTATCACAAAAGAGCTACATCGATAAAGTATTGGCAAGAATTGGAATGACAGACTATAGACCATGAGATAGCCCTGTGACCAAAGGTGACAAATTCAGTTTAAGTCAATTCCCTGAAGAAGAAATAGCGAAAAATGAAATGAAATTAATTCTCGTCGGCAGTGAGAAGTCTTATGTATGCACAAGTATGTTCGTCCGGATATTGCGTTCATAGTGGGCATGCTATGAAGATATTTGAGTAATTCTTGTATGGATCTTTGGAAAGCAGTCAAATATGCGATATCTGCAGAGAACAAATGATTATATGCTCACTTACAGAAAATCGGATCAGCTTGAGATCATTGGGTATTCTGATTCTAATTTTGTGGAATGTCAAGACAGTTGTCGATCCACGTCACGTTATGTGTTTATGATGGCTGGAGGGGCTGTTTCTTGGAAAAGTGTTAAGCAAACACTTATAGCCACCTCTACTATAAAAGCAGAATTCATAGCTTGTTTTAAGGCATCCCAACAAGGAGTATGGCTGTGAAACTTCATTCAAGGACTGCAGTAATGTACTCAAATAACAATAGGAGCTAATCGAAATCTAAACATATAGACATCAAGTTCCTCACTGATAAAGATAGGATTCGGTATAAACAATTGTCAATTGATCATTTAGGAACAACTTCCATGCTCGCGGATCCCTTCACTAAGGGTTTACTGCCATCGGTCTTTCATGAACATGTTTCTCATATGGGCGTTCGGTCATGTGATGCTTTGGTTTAGTGGGAGTTCAATGTTCATCTATGTAATGACATTCAATTTTAGTTAATACATACAGTTCAGTTATTTTGGGGCTTACGTTTTCTTCTACCAATAGGCGATCTGTATCTACTTTTCGTTTGCATTTGCAACAATAGATCCAATGCCAATTTGTATGATGCTAGTGGGTCGATTTTGCTCCGTGCTTCATCTCTCTTTACAGCAGCAAGATTGCGTCTCTCCCGCCTATTTCATGATGTTCCGGTGGAAGTCATCTCCGAGGAGCAGGAATTTGTGATTGCTCTAGGAAGCATTGTGGGTGACAGGCTTCATAGTTTTGAGGAGGCGTTGCAGCGGATGAAGAAATCAGACATCCAGATCATGGGGCATGGCTGCTTGTACGAGACTGAGCCCGCCTATGTAACTGATCAGCCCTGATTCCTCAATTCTGCTGTTAGAGGAACTACAAAGTTCGACCCTCATAAGCTGCTGGCGATGCTGAAGGAGATTGAAAGGGACTTGAGCCTCACTGCTGGCATTAGGTACGACCCTAGGCCAATCGACTTGGACATTCTGTTTTATGGGAGTCGAACTGTCAGCACTGATTCTCTCACCATACCACATGAGAGAATATGGGAGAGGCCTTTTGTGATGGACACTTTGATTGATCTCTTGGGGGTTCAACCAGATAACGAGACGGTTAAATCTTGGCACTCACTGTCAAGGCATTCGGATGGACTCTTTGAGGCGTGGGAGGAGCTAGGAGGCAAGTCGCTCATTGGGAAGGATGGGATGGAAAGAGTATTGCCAGTTGGGAACCGGCTGTGGAGTTGGTCTGCAGACACCTCTATCATGGGGGTTCTGAATGTGACTCCTGATAGTTTTAGCGATGGGGGGAAGTTTCTATCTGTCGAGCCAGCAGTTTCCCAGGTTCGATGCGTGCTTCTAGAAGGTGCAGATATAGACGATTTGGGGGCACAATCAACGCGGCCAATGGCGTCTAAGCTGTCTCCCGAGCAAGAGCTGGATAGACTGATCCCCGTCTTGGAAGCCGTCAGAAACATGCCGGAGATGGAGGGGAAGCTTACACTTTCCATTAACAGGTCGCGTATGAGGCAGTCAGCAAGGGCGCTCATCTTGTCAACAATGTGTCTGGTGGAAAGATGGATGCGAAGATGCATGATGTGGTGGCTGCCCTTGGAATTCCTTACATCGCGATGCACATGAGAAGTGATCCATCCACAATGCAGAATCGAGAGAATCTAGCGTACGATGATGTGTGGGGTGATGTAGTGTCCGAGCTTTGCACGAGGGTTAGAGATGCTGAGATATCTGGTGTTCCGCATGGAAGATGATCATAGATCCTGGGATTGGATTCTCCAAGAATACTGAACAAAATTTGGACATTCTCATGGAGTTGCCTGCCATTCGTTCTGAGATTGGTAAGAAGAGCTTAGCTTTGGCCCACAACCCGTTGCTAGCAGGGCTTTCGAGGAAGAGGTTCTTGGGGGAAGTCTGTGGTCGGCCCGTTGCAGATGAACAAGATCCGGCCACGGTTGCCGCTGTAGATGAACGAGATACGGCCACTGTTGCCGCTGTCACGGCTGCGGTTGGTGGAGCAAACATAGTGATAGTGCATAATGCGAGGGATAATAGAGATGCTGTCAAACTCTGTGATGCCATGCTACATAGGAGAAGAAACAGAGGTTCTTGAAACCATGCTCACTTTCCTTCTTTTTTTTTTTTTTGTTCTACCATTTCAGTCACTTTGACAAATGCTTTTGACAATCATGTTTTGTAGACATAACAAACTGTATTCCTATTTTGTATGCAATAGAAAGGAAAAGCTGCAAGATGATGTTTCTTGGATAATTCTTAACATTTTTTGATATCCCAAAACATGTAACAATCAGATGAAAAGAACAAACGATAGCACCAAATCA
The DNA here is from genome assembly GCA_034509125.1 of Monilaria moniliformis. Classification (NCBI taxonomy): domain Eukaryota; kingdom Viridiplantae; phylum Streptophyta; class Magnoliopsida; order Caryophyllales; family Aizoaceae; genus Monilaria; species Monilaria moniliformis. The sequence continues at coordinate 53,802 of JAYDZE010000005.1, forward strand.
AAGTGATTCTACAAATCATGGAAGCTAGGGTTGATTCTGTGTTTGAGCCTAGGCTCCAGCATTCTGCTTCAAAACCTCAACTTCAGCCTTTGCCATAGGATCATCCTTAGCATCAGCATCATCTTTCTCGCCTTCTCGCTCTTCGGCCATCTTCTTTCTGTGCAAGTCTTCTGCTGCCTCCATCGCTGCTCGTTGCTCTGCTTGAAGCCGCAGCATTTCCTGTTCTTGCTGCTGCCTCTCGAACCAGGTATCAGCATCCTCCCAAACTGCCATTTTAACGAACCTATTAGTCAGAGTTCAATGTCATCACCCCCTTTTAAGTCTCATTGCAGAGAATCTACCATCAATATCTAAAACATTATGAATATGTTATGTGTATCTTCTTCATTCTAATGAATCAAGTTAGGATTTTAGCCCTAGAATAAACTGATTCTTCAATTCTTCATCGCATAATAACTGCTTCAACAGTTGAAAACCTAAACTGATAGCAAAATATCATTGAGCAACACCAAAAGTTTGAGTTCAATTCGCCTCAAACCGAAAAGTAAACCATTCACAAACGATGCTTCATAATTCACGATTTTAGCCCTGGAAGTAGATTCTGAATGAAGAAAACTTCAATTTCCGCCCAAAATCACTAAATTCTCAATTCAACTACCGAGTTGCATAAACTCTACCATAAATCTAAAAATCTTCCATCAAGCAGCATTCAACTGGGAAAGATGAAACAGTAACCGAATTCAAAATGTAGAAGAAAGAAGTATGTAGAAGCTTACTAGGTTTGGCGGCCCAGCCCTGCTCTCCACCCTTGATTTTCTCGGGCAGCGCATAATTGACGGTGAGGACGCGGCCGTAAAGTTCAGCGCCGTCCATGTTGTCCATGGCGGAAGCGGCGTCTTCTCTCTCTAGAAAAGTGACGAATCCGAAGGAACGGTGCTTCTGAGTGGCCTGGTCCAACGGCGTCTTCACATCCTTAATGTCTCCGAAGGGGATGAAGGCGGCGTGAAGTATTTGCTCGTCCACTTCCTCGGCCAGACCGCCGACGTAGAGCGTGTTCTTCTGCACCCCTTCGTTCATGGCGATTTCTTCCTTTCTGCGCGAATCGGATCAGTGGTAATTTGCTCGTTTAGTCCATCAATGGCGGTCGATGAGAGCCTTTATATAGGTTTTCGATTAAGTTACATATTCACCCCTTAAAATCTCTGATTTGATAAAACACATTCGAATCGATTAAGAGTCCTGAGCCCTAGGCACGTAAATATTGGGTCAAAAAGGATTTGAGTATAAATTTAGAAAAAGCTTATATTTTTCACGTTAGTCCTTGCATTTTCATTTTTTAACTTATCTACCATATATTCAAATTTCTATTTTTTTATTATGTTATTATGCTTGCAATCCTTTTATTTTCTCTTACAAATACAATACTTTTATATGTTTGTTTCTTCTCTTTTTAGGGATTGCAGGGTTTGGAGGAGTATGCGTACATTAAGATTAATACTGGTTTGTGTGTGTGTCTAAATATTAAGGGTTCTGATATTTGGATGATAGAATAGATAGACTAAAATAATATATACTAATACTATAGATTTATTAATTTTGAATTTGATGGATTGTCAAGTTCTTTTTTGGCAAAGGATTATCAAGTTGTGTACAAAAGTCGAATAGTATGCATCATCACACTCATCTTATGATTTAGAAATTGGAAATTTAATTCGAGGAGTCATGAATTCGAATGTTATTTATTATGGTTGCTTAATCTGTCAGTTCGGTTAATAGCCGAATGAATTTATTGGTTAAATCGACTAATTTTTAGCCTAAAAATAAGAACCGAAATCGGTACTGATATAAAATTGGTTAGGCTACTAACCGATCGGTTAGTCGGTTAGCCGATAACAACCAAAATCAAATATGAAAACTAACTTTAACTCTTTATATGAAAATTTTAAAAAGCCGTTAGACTACAACCCATAAGAGTTTGGCCCTAATGCAAAGCCAAAAGATGTCTCACTATTTATAATAACAATATTTTTTTTTTGCTTCACCATCGATGTGGGATGGGTGAATATTTATAGCAACAATATTTCCTTTCTATTTCTTTCACCATCGATGTGGGATAGTATGTGAAATGGTAAATGGGCGACACGAGAAGAAGAAAACGCATTCAGGGGCAAGAAAGAATGCATCCAAGAGGATTCAGTCTTACGACCTCACGGTTGAGACCTCTTGGCCACACGAGCACTTTTGACATTAAACTAACAGTAATAAATTTATCTATTATTTATCTCGATTTTTCCGGTTATTCAATTATAACCGATAAGCGATTTTTTTCTTAAGCAGTAACTGAAATCGACCTTAATCGGTTCGATTACAGATTACAGATTAATCGATAACCGACTAACCGACTAACCGAAATCGAACCGAATCTGAAATTTTTGGTTATCAGTTAACGGATAATCGACCTTAATCGGTTCGATTACAGATTAATCGATAACCGACTAACCGAATAATCACCCATATTATTTATGATCATTAGATCATTATAAGTATATAGAAAATAAATAAGATCATTTAACGGGATACATATTTTATTATACATTGGTTATAAATTATAAAAAATTACAATAAATAACATAATAATCAAATTAGTATAAATTACAAAATATTCAAATAAAATAAAATTATAATATGCCCACACGCAAGTAAGACTGCTTGTATTATTTGTGTTTGAAGCATCATAATCATAATATAATAAAAGTAGGATAAACATTCGATTTTTTATTCAGTTTTTTGCCCAAATTGAACTAAACCGAAAAATCAAATTTTTCTGAAAGTTGGACCTAAATCGAACCGAATTATCCGAAAAATCGAAGTCGAGAAACTGAAATCCGAACTATAAAAAATAATTATAACTTAAAAAAAAGAAGCTAAAATCCAAACATATACACACACACATAATATATAATATATATTTATATAGTTATAGATCTTTATATATATTGTAATATTAAATATAAATTCGATTTCAATATTTTTTGGTTTTTAATATATTCGAATCGAAAAATTGGTCGCAAAAAATCTAAATTGAACTGAACCGAAATTAAAAATATATAATGAACCAAATTTAATATTTCAGTTTGATTATGTTCGTATATTCGAATTTTGGATATTTTTCTCACCCATAGATAAAAGCCTCACTCTCATAAGTATCAGACTACTCAACTTATAAGGGATACGCAACGGGACCTTAGTTGCGGCCGCCAGTTACGATGCGGCTAGGGCGGGGGAGGGGCATCATTGCAGGTGATAGGGGTAGGGCTGCTTATTCGGCCGGTTCGGTTCTAACCGAATCGAACTGGTCGGTTAACCGGAACCGAAATATGACGAATGTAAGGAATCGGAACCGGACCAGTTATTCGGTTAACCGAATAACCGACCGGTTTAACCGGCCGGTAATTCGGTTAACCGAATAACCGGTTACAAAATTAAAATTCCCAATTTTGCTACAAGTGGGGTTTGAACCCCTAACCTTTTAGATATTATGATACAAATATATTTATCATTACTATTCAAATATATACTACTAATTTATCATGTTATTAAAGTATTTAGTAGAACAAATGAAATAGTCCAAAAGGCAAAAACTTAAACTGATATACTTAATACTCGTACTAGTATACTACATCAAATTGAAGTATACAAATTCATATATTAAGAATCATGTTTAACAATATCAAATTAACCAAGGTGGATTTAGACACAAACGGACCATTTAATTAGTTTTCCTTTGGATCTTGAGTTTGTCCTTTCATCTTAAAACTGGTCTAATTGTTTTTTTTATTATTATTTAAGTTTGTGGGTTCAAAACGAACTTTCTAAAAATGATTAATTGTCATGTTAATTTTCTTTTGCAAAGGAAAAAAGAGAAGGGCGATAGGTCAGAGATGTACCCTATGCAAATCTCATTCTTGAATTTATTTACATAAACTGTGTATATTTTGAAAATACAGAGCACATCGCTAGTTAAGTTGTCTTGATTTTATATAATATTTCGATCATCCATTTACATCAGATGATATTTCATATTTCATTTTTAGTATTGGCACTTGCCAGATGTTTTAGCTCTTGGTTTACAATTAGTAGCAAATGAGACGTATAAAATTGAGTAAGGAGAAGATATAATAGTGAAATTCAATAATTAAAATATAAGAACAGATGCTTCCCAATTAGTGTAAAAGAGCAATTAAAATGCATACTTGGTATTTTCAATTTTGTAATAATAAATTTGAGTGCAAAACGGGATTCACCAGTGAGGGCGAGAGCCACGAGAGAGTGGAAAGAAAAGAAAGAAAAGAATGGGAAGAAGAGAAGAGAGTCAGTCAACTACTACTAGTATTAGGGTACATTTAAAAAAAAATCAATTTAATTCGGTTAGTAATCGGTTATAGGTTATAACCGGTAACCGGCCGGTTATAACCGATAACCGAATCCTATCAAAATTCCACACCGGAACCGAACCGGTACCCTATTATACGATTATCGGTTACCCGATAACCGGCCGGTTCCGGTTCGGTTATCGGTGTAACCGGTAACCGACTAAGCAGCCCTAGATGGGGGGAGATCGATGAGGATTCCCCAAAATCCGGGATCCCATAGGATGGTGTTTACAATTTAATTATCATGCAATTCAAATTAAATCTACCTAGAACACAAATTGACAATTAAATCATTCAAAATCCATCATGATATTTAAGAGTTCGAATCATACCTTTTAATTGCAGATCTTCTATTTGTAAACGATGCTTGCAACTCCCACCACTCCTCTAATATTCTATTTCGGATCTTCTAGTCTATTACCCAAATTCAAGATTTGAATATGGTGTTGACTGCATTCTATCAAACCTATAGGTTGGAGTAGAGAAGAAATAAATAGAGAGAGAACAGAGAGAAAACACGCTTAGCTGTGTTCCTCATGCAACTGACTTAATAAATTTAATTCTCTATTCCCCTATTTATAGAATATGTAATGGGCTAGGCTATGTATCCAAGGAAATTTGGACTGGGCATTCCTATTAGACTTTTTCTAATTAAATTGAGCTCCAATTTAATTCAAGCTCAATAAAATATTAATTTGGATCACTATAGCAATTAATATTGACCTATCCGTGCAAATCCAAATTACTAATAATTTGGGCTTCTTTTTTAATTAATTTATTTTCTGTATTTAACATTCTAATATCCATTAATAATTTAAGCTTGCTGCTAGCTTTAATTAATTAATATCTTTTACCAAGAGTGGTCTATTTCAAGAACAATATTTATTATACTAGAATAAATTTCAACAGGTCGAGTTTCATGTAATAAATTCTTTTTCTCAAACACCTCTGGGGATATTATCAATATAGTCCACCAGTACACAATTCAATGCAATAACAATCCTAACACGTAGATATTAATTAGCAAATTCCTAAGATATCAGGATTTTTAGGTTATGAAAATCTCGCACCTTTTGATAAGTCAAAGCAGTGTATAATTAATATCGTATGCTCAATGTTATATACAAAGATTCAGAAATAAATACTCACCGAGATCTCATCTTTCGATGATCAGCAAGAAAGACTTATCTCAACGTGAATCCTTCAATACTATACCACACCAGTGCCATTATTCTCCAAAAGTTAGAAAACTTTCGGACTGACACTGTAACCTTTCACAATAGACCGTCCAAGTCTATTTAGGCTGTGAAACTTAGTTTTCTTCTACAAGGCACCGACTAATAGACCATTAGTGATGACCTAACCACCATTCAGTCTACAATGCAGAAGACCTAGACTTGCTTTCTCAATTATAATCACGAATCATATCTGCTCACAAGATAATCACCTGATTATAAAAGACAAACCATTCGACAATAATATCTCTCCACTAGTGCCGAAGAATTGTAGTTCTTAGAGTTATTAATACATAACTTGCTTGTAAAGCATGTTTTCTAGTATACAACTCCAACAGTAGAGTGGCGGGGGAGGGGGCGGGGGCGGGGGCAGATGGGGGAATAGTCGCAGTGGGCGCCTAGTCAACGGCGAGAGAAGAGCTATCGATTGTGGCGCCCAATCCAGCGGCGTTGCAGCCTCATCGGCAACCGCAACGATTGTTCATTTTTTTATTTTTTACTTTTTTTTGTTTTTATTTTTAATTTTAATTTGAATTTATTATATTTAATTTTCTAATTGGTAGGTCAACCTCATTGACCGTGCCCATCCATTTTTTTTTCTTTTTAAAAAAAATTAATTTTCAAATTTTTGTTCTTTTCCTACCTTTTCGTCTATGAATACTCACACCCCATCAACACAATTCTCATCCCAAATTTCACTTCCAACTCTCTATTCTCTCAATTCTTTATCCTCTCATTTCTCTTATTCTCCTCGTTGTTGATATGATCCAAACAACGCCGGAAATTGGCCCCTCGATCCAAACTTGTACGCCAAATTTTTATCCTTATGTAGTGAAAAGAGTTGGGATACACACAATCCGAGTACTTGGAACCCTGTTGTATCGGATCATACTTAGTCCATACCGGTTACCAGCTCCAAAGAAAGCCCATGCAACCTCTCGGATATCCAAGTTGGCGACTACAACGTCGCTGATATGGAACTGGTGTTTTCTACACCGCAGGCGGCGAAAGGGAAAGGCAAGAAGACGACAGTGATCGAAGACGTAAAAAAGTACTGGTTGGGGGAGACAATGATTGTTGCGAGGTGCTATGTCGACGTCTCAGAGGACCCCTTGATCGACAATTGCCAACAGGTCCGACTCTTTTTGGAGATGATGGCGGAGAAATACAATAGCCTGAAGCCGGATTGAACGCTCCATCGAGATTGGGACCATCTCCACAAGCCTTGCAGTCGAGTGCCGACGAACATATCCAAATACACTGCAGGAAACCCATCCAATGGGTCAAAAGGAGGCAAGAAAGAGGAATGCGAAGGGGAAAGGAAATGTATCTGGAGATGTGCCTCAGATTCCCGACACAGAAGATGAATGTATCTAGAGATGTGCCTCAGATTCCCGACACCACTCCCAGCTTGATGTCGCTCAGCCGCACGATGATAATGGAGCATTCCCGAAAGAGATCTCGAAAGACACTTCGTCTTGGCTCGATGAAAGAAATGAACTCCTTCAAGCAATGCTTGAGCAAATGCGCAAAGAACTAGGATTTTAGTATGTTTTTTAATTAGGATTTTAAATCATGTAATTTTTGGTATTTAAATTATGTAATTTTCGGTATTGAAATTAAGTCAATTTCAATTTTTAGTCATTTATATTGATATTTAAAATGTCGCAATATAAATAATTATATGAAATTAGTGAATAATAAAAATATTGATGAAATAAGAAAATAAAGTTCTGGTTGAAAATTAGATTAAAATTTTAGAACTGCATTAAATATGTTGTGGTTAAAAATAAGGCTAGCAACGTGATAAGTCGATAACTGAAAGTGATGAAAATGAAAATGTAATTAAAAATAAGACTAAAAATGAAATTGCTATATAAATGGCATAAAAAGGCTTTCAATTATAATCACTATGCCTCACTATTTATTTGGGCCTACGAATTTATTTTGGCCTGTCGAAAGAGATGGGACAAAATTCAATTTTCTCCTTAGGTACGGTCACACACTCCCAATTCTTTAATTAAATTTAATTGTATCCCTCACATGGGGAATACGTCTCCCAGTAAATGTGATCGTGAATGGGAAAATATAGGACCATTCTTTCTATTTTTGCCCAAATTTTGAGATCACCTGTCAGTTTTTCAAATCGATAATTCAATTGCCCAGTTTACATCATAAGTGTACTTTTAAACAAACGAAGATGATATGTTTTACCGCAAGTATTGTAATTTGATAAGTACACTTAGAGGATGATTGGAATAAGTGTGATTGTAATTTGTAATTTAAAATATTGAGTATGATTGGAATTTAAAATATAAGAAAATATATATTAAAAGAGAAATATCATATTTACTGAGAGGATGAAAATGATAAATAAATAAAGGAATAGAAAAACCACACTTATTGCGATGGGAAGGAATAATATATTTGTAAGTATCACTAACGAATATATTGAATAATTTGATATTTTTCGTTTTTGGACTTCCTCAAACTCGCATGGGTTTGCAACAAAATGTAACATACATAAGTAGTCTCGTAATTGTTACCCTTTCAATTATTAGAAACCTTGGTTACTCACTAGTAGCACATATTGTACATATTGCACACTAGTAGCAACTTGCTAGTTAGTCTTATAAAACTTCATATTTCTAACCATAAACAATACTCAAATCTAACTTCAAAAAAACTATACTTAAATTTAAAGAATATTGTGACAAAGTTCAACACGAAATCCGAGTTGAAACTATAGGCATCTAAATGAGTAATGATGTATAATTATCACTAGTAAGTAGTAATCTTATTGAGAAAATCATGGAGGAAGACATTGACCATCGACAACATAAATAATTCCAAATAATACTATATTATCTTTGCACTACTATATAGGCAGAGATCTACTATTTATAAATACAAAAACACACAATTCCACACGGGCTTCATGGGGTCGGCGGCGAATGGAAGGCGTTTTCCGGCGGCACGCCGAAGCTAGCGGTGGGGTCAGCCAACCCTCTCTGACCCCACCTAGCTCAGCCACTGCCTGTGACTTGTGTCACATGCACGAAACAAGATCGCATGTCTTAGGCCTTAATTTATATTAGAAAAATATGTATGATTCCCAGTAGTAGAACGTGTTAAACTACGTGCAGAAAGAATTATATGCAGCAAAAAATAGGTGACAATTTGCTGTATATCCACGTTCTTACAACAAACAATCATGGAAAGCTTGCTCTAACCATATTCTATTCTATGCTAATTCCATATATATTTATATTTCTTTCCAGTCTTTACTGCTGTCAACTCCACTACACACACCTTTCTCTCTCATCTAATTTCTGCAATGAGAAAAAGTACATTTTGTAAATATATCTTTTCATGTGGGGGTGTGAATTATTTATTCGCCTCTTCAAACAGCCAACACGTCGCAGTACTATTTTTTGATTCAATAATGTGACAAGCTTAACCCCTACCAATTTGTCCAGATCTTCGTCGGTGGCTTTTTTCACTATTTACTTATTTATACGCGTTAGTTAAATGATTAAATAGTCAAATATGCCTCATATAGATTTGCATAATTTCTAGTAGTTTGGATTTCATGGATCTAACCGATTAATTAGAATATAATTGAAAATTAATGATAGTTTGCAATATATTTTAAAATAATGTGACTTGTATTGATAGGGTGATTTAATACTTCTTTTGTAGCTATTCAAATACAAATTGTTTGATATTGTTTGTTTCAAATGCATGATGCGTGATTGGAGTGGTGGAAAATTTTAATCATGATTTAATAAAGGTGTAATAGCCAATTATTTTCTTCTTTCTTTTTTTGTTCTTTGTGATAAAGACATTACAAGATTTTGAATATTCAAAATCTCACTCCAAAATCATCATGACAGTTGTATGAACCACAAAGAGAAGGCAGGCATATATGATTATGCTTTTCAAATTTTGAAAAATATTGGTGAATTGTTGTTTGACTATTATAATCCATTGGTTGACAAAAGGCGCTCTATTTACATCCAAAGCGAACGAAGAATGTACCAATCAATTTCAAATCACATATGTAATAATATTATCATTATTTCTAAACACTAAAATTTCAAAAAATAATAATAATCATGGAATGGATGAATAGTTAGCTATAAAATGAAGTCAAAAATCTATATTTCCATCTATAGATCAGTGAGATATGTGCAAACTCACGAATATCAACCGACTTTATCCAAGAAAAGGGAGAGAAAAAAAAGGGATAATCTATAATCTATCTTGTATGAGATAATTAACATCTAGTTAATTGCACTTATAAAAATTAATAAAATTACAATTAAGTTCTAAAAGACCAAACCCCTCAGACTCCATTCTTCCCTATATATAAAACCAGCCATAGCCCTCTCAAAATCAGAAATAGCAGCCCCTCTCTCTCTCTCGCTCTCTCTCTCCCTCTCTCTCTCTCGCTCTCTCTCTCCCTCTCTCTCTCCCTCTCCCTCTCTCTCTCCCTCTCATTCTCTCTCCTCACGCGTCGCAGGGCACAATGGCGGAGCAGAAAGCAACACCGGTGCTGAAGGACGAGTTGGACATAGTGATTCCGACCATCAGAAACCTTGATTTCTTGGAAATGTGGAGGCCCTTCTTCGAGCCTTACCATCTCATCATAGTTCAAGATGGCGACCCCTCCAAAGTCATCAAAGTCCCTGAGGGATTCGATTACGAGCTCTACAATCGCAACGACATCAACAGAATTCTGGGTCCCAAGGCCTCCTGCATCTCATTCAAGGACTCTGCTTGCAGATGCTTCGGTTACATGGTCTCCAAGAAGAAGTATATCTACACCATCGATGACGATTGCTTCGTGAGTATTTCGAGTCTCACTTTTATACATCCTTTTTGTTTACTTCGATTTATTATTATTTCCTTTTTCGTATGTTTGTGTTTTTTGTGATTTTGGTTCAAGATCGAATCATTGGCCTTTTGCTTTTGTGTATTTAGTTGGGAGTGATGTAAAAGATTGGATCTTTGATAATGGGTTTGGATTTTTGTGGGGTGCGGAATTGGGATGTTCGGGGTTTAACGTGTGTTCTGGGTTTATGCTGAGTTTTGAATTTATGCATCAGTTTGGGGATTTTGACTGTAGATCCGTGCGTAAGTTGCTTGCTTCTAGTTCGATTTACGCAAATTTTGCTGATTGCTGTTAATACAGAAAATTGATCTTGATTTTTTCATAGTTGTCCCTTTGTTTGGAGTGTTCTGGTTTGATATGCTTTGATGTAAAAGATGTTTCTATTCAATTCAAAAAAGTTATTGCTAAATAGATCAGCATATTTTGGTAATCAAATCAAGAAATATAATGCGCACACAGCTGATTTTACTTGAGAAGTATAGATCTAAAGCTGTGATCGCATATTGAGAATACATGTTTATGCTATGTGAAGCGGGAAAAAAATTCTATATTTGTTGACATTGTCCAGAAATTTTCTAGATATCTTCTGCAGAATTGTAAATTGTTGAAATATTAAGTGATGTTATTTCTCTCCTCACCCATGTGTGCAGGTTGCAAAAGACCCGACCGGGAAAGACATCAACGCTCTCGAGCAGCACATAAAGAACCTCTTGAGTCCATCGACTCCACATTTCTTCAACACCCTATACGATCCATACAGGGACGGTGCGGACTTTGTCCGTGGCTATCCTTTCAGCATGCGCGAGGGCATCTCGACTGCTGTCTCTCATGGCCTTTGGCTCAACATCCCCGATTATGATGCTCCCACTCAGCTTGTCAAGCCCCGTGAGAGGAACACCAGGCACGTCTCACTAAAGTTTTTAAGTCTGCCATCATCATCATACGTTTAAAACTAGTGTCATAACTAACAATTCGTTCTTTATCATCAATATGTGTTTCCAGATACGTGGATGCTGTCATGACGATCCCCAAGGGCACTCTCTTCCCGATGTGTGGCATGAATTTGGGATTCAACCGTGACCTTATCGGACCTGCAATGTACTTTGGACTCATGGGAGATGGCCAGCCCATTGGGCGATACGATGACATGTGGGCCGGTTGGTGCACCAAGGTACTACTACTAACTACTGCATTTCATCTTCATTCATCTGAAACTACATGAGTGCTTGCTTATTCAAGAAATATGATCTTTCCATTCGTGTAGGTGATATGCGACCACTTGAATCTTGGGATCAAGACAGGGCTGCCCTACATTTGGCACAGCAAGGCAAGCAACCCGTTTGTTAATCTGAAGAAGGAGTACAAGGGGATCTACTGGCAAGAGGATATCATCCCGTTTTTCCAGTCGGTGAAGCTGCCGAAGGAGTGCACGACTGTGCAGCAATGCTACCTTGAACTGGCGAAAGAAGTGAAGGCGAAACTCTCCGACATCGATCCTTACTTCACCAAACTGGCTGATGCTATGGTGACATGGATTGAAGCTTGGGATGAGCTCAACCCTACTGGACCAGGAGCTTCTGCTGCTGCTGCTAAATAGATTTGCATCTAAATTTATATCAGTAATTTTAGTTTCTTTTCTTTACTATCGTTATTTTTAATCCTGAGTTGGTAGGGTTTGATTGGAGATATTGGTTAATTTATTTAACCGTTGATAAATTATTTACATTTTTGTCTTGAGGGATTATCTAATATATTATGTCAATTTGGATTCGAGTATTATTCATATATTTTTCCATTCAATGGTCCTTGATAACTTATGTCCATTTCATGTGTTGGGTTTACATACTACTACTATTTTAAGTGTTGTACTTTTTAAGACAATGGTTACAGTATCATTACTCTCTCAGTAAAGTATAGCATATACAAAGCTAAGTGCAGTGAATTATATTTGACCTCTTTCGTTACTAGTATTATTATTTTCAAAGTTTGAGGATGTTGAAAAACAAATTCGCAAACTACAATTTCTAAATGGTATCATCAAATATGACTTCCTTTGGAATAGGCTGTATTGTCTTTTACTTAACATCTATAGCAAACCGAAAGTAGGATATCTTATATTGATCTGTACATATATACACAAAAATTTGTAGAATTAGTCTCAGCTAAGCTTGAAGATCAGGAGTCAATACAATATAGTATCATTGATATCTGACAGTCTCTATAAATCTTGCAATGTGTATAAATATTGCAAGACTTCTTTATGATGGCAGATAGACCAGCAGCTGGCCTTCACTTGCGATGGCCAAAGCTCCCAAATTCGAAGTGTCGGTTGTAACGCACGAAACTCTGCTACCTGAAAGACCAATACATACACAGACCTCAATCAGATGTTCCTCTACAAGATTTTTATAGAATTCTGGGGAGGGTGAAGCAGTGATCAAGGATTTTGTCCACTATAAAATTGGAAGGATTGCATAAGATACAGATGAGAAAATATTAGAGTCGATTGAAAAACACAAACATTTGCAAGATCATCAAGGGTTCAACATTTCTTATATTTTTGGGTAAATAAGCAAACTAAACGACCAAAAACCTTTGTGCTGGAATACCAGATAGGCTGAAAAAATTACCTTTGAAGGTTTGTAGGTTTCCTAATTTCTTCCCTGTGGACAATTCCAACATGTAAACTTGACCATCGCATCTCCCGATGATTCCGTGACCAGCAAATGTGGCAGCAGCAGCACCAGCAGCCCTGCAGGGAGAATTTCTATCAATCAGGAGTACACCTCGTTGTTTCAGATCGAAGCAATAAGTTTATCTCGATACTTGAACTTCCAAGATTGACTTTTTCTTTATATTTATAAGATCGGAGAATAAATATACCCTTCATCCAATATGCTTCCAGTGATCACCATATTGTTGACCAACAAAGCAAGCCTCCAACATCTGTCTGTATTTTCTTCTTCTTGCTCACATGAGTGATAAGATATGTGATCAATGTTGGAGGCAGTTGAAATCAGAAGCCAAGCAGCAAGATCTTTATCCTCTGCTGAAAAGAGATGATTATCACTTCTTCCAGAAGACCACATTTTTGTGGCATCCATGATTTCAGCTACTAATGCCTCTGTCTTATACTCTCCTTTTCTTTGCCATCTGAAGATACTGACAGGGATGCACTCCATGACTGACATGCCTGCGGAAGAGAACCTTGAGACGAGGTTGCGCTTGTTGATATCCCTGTGCATGACACAGAAACTGTTTTCTTACCAGAATATCAGTGAAAAGCAAAAGAGACCAACTGTAAATTGTGCGCTAATCTATCCATGTTTGATCAGAATATTTCTGAGGAAACAAAAATCTTTGTGCTGCTAGGCACCATAACTGAAACAGAGTACCAAAGAATCTTGTACTGTTCGAGCAGAGCTCACTTCTTAGTTATCGCAGAAGAAAATAGTATCTCATACTGAAAAATGAACATATTTTATGTATGGCTTTCTAATGAGTAAGCTTAGAATTAAATCAGCTATTCAATTGCAAAAACCAACTGACAGACAGCAGAGTTGAACTAGCTGACAGTATATATATTTTTTTCAAAAAGAAAAAGGAAACACACCATATGCCAAATTCCCCAAATCCGTTGTGGCCAATGATCAAAGCAGCAGAGTTTGGAACCATTTTCAACTCCATTATACAAGGAAACATGCAGTCAAAAGTAGGTAAATACCAATCTTCTTTCTGTCCACTGCATATAGAAAAAAATAAACATCAACATCATTTGAGACATATTTAACATTTTATCGGTTCCCTAGTAAAGTCAATGTAAATGAATTCAACCAAAATGATGAGAACCATGCCAACTAAAACAACTTAGTAATTATCAAATGTTGACACTGTGCTCAGTGACTAAAGCCTGAACTTGATGTGCATTATCATAAAAAGGAAACGCCTGGAATCACCTCCATCCAGAGTTCATGTCCCACAGCTTTAGCCTCCCACCCTCCTCAGCAGCCAGAAGGAAATTAGGTTCACAAACTAATAAACTACAAACACCTTGAGCTGTTCTCAGTCTTGTCACCAGTGAGGCATATCCGCTATTTAATGTCACAATCTTTACTGCATTCTTCTCAAAGCCATCTGAAGTACAAGCAGAACACGAACAATGCATGTTACCCTCCCTAGAAGCAAAAGCACGAAGTTAGTTTAAGAATAATGTGGGGATTAGTGTACGGACTGAGCCATATGGAGATGGAACCATTACCTACACTGAGGGATTTTAATGCTGTTTAGTAAAACAAGTGATCCGCCATCTGGAGTTAATTGTAATAAAGATCTCTCTGAAGCAATCTGCAGAACAAGACACCTATTAAGTATTCTGAAATAAGCAAGTCCAAGTAATGATATCATCAGGAAAAGAAAGGAATAAAGAAAAACAATATCATCATTCATCTTACATCTCTACCAAGGGTATCTTTTGAAATCTGTAATGATATTGGCACATGACCAACTAATGAAGGATACCCCATATTTTCTCCCTTCTTTGAGGTCTTGTAAACAAAGAGGATATCATCCTTGTGCTCTGAGTATCCACATTTAACACATGTGAAAATCTCATTCTCTTTGACAATCAGCTGCACCATTGAAATTGGCATGGGGTGGATGTAGCATGCAAAAAGCCCAAGATGACCCTGTAGTTTCAGTTTGTGTTGGATGTTTGACACTGAATAATCACTCATTTTGATGTTTCCAGTCGGACTGAAGCAACTTGTAGTTGGCAATTGTAGATTTGATGATGAATTATTACAATCTGTAGTTGGTGTCATGTTATCTATGGAAGAGTAATTAAGTCTGGCTCGCTTTGAGTTGGCAGTAAATTCATAAGGAGATACAGCATCTGCTACAGCCATTGATGTAAGATCAGCCGTACCAATATCTGTTTATAAGTTCGATGACACTTTATCAATGACCGTATTAGTAAAATTGGACATTGTTACATCTCTTGACATGCTATATTTCAGAATCCTCAGTTATTTAGGTACAAAGCTTTAAGTTTCAAACGCAAGGAATTTATGTCCCAAATTCAGGTTAATCAGCAAAAATTGGAGTGAAAGCTGAAAAACAGGGCATCAACACTCAGCATATTTTGCAGTAAACAAACACTATTTTGGACGAAGACAGCTGCAGCTTCAGGCAGTGAAATTCAGAGATTAGTTCTTTAGGTATTTGGGTAATATAAATTCCTGACTTTTCTGTAACCTGACCTTGAGGAGGATGCTATATACAATCACTAAAGCTTCAAGAAGTGAACTTCACTATTTTATAATCTCACTAATTGAAGATTAATCTCGAGCATAATAAGAAAGCCACACACACATCCCATATCTACTCCAAATTCTAAACAAATAATTTTGCCTACACATATCCAATAACCCTAGTTCATTGGAAGTGACTCCTAGAAAAAACCTATAGCGAAATTAGATTTGAAACCATTACCAATTTTAGGTCTCTTAAATTAGTAACAGTGAAAAGGTATACCAGGCTTGCTACTTCCACTATGACAAGGGAGTCCGTTCGTTTCACCATTGATTGGCAGCTGTGCATGAGGGTATAAACCATGTGACAAGTGCCCAGATTGGACGGCATCAGCATGATGAAGCAGCTCTTGTGTACTATAATTATCAAAACTATCAGGCACCAAAGTGTCTAAGTTGACAGAGGTGCAGGCAGCTACATCACGAACAGCACAGGGAATACATGCCTTTTCATTCTTCCTCTGCAAATCTGAAGGCTCAACTAGCCCTCTCACTGGCAATTGTAAAATAAAATTATAATTATCAAGACTGATTATACTGGTTTTAAACAAATCCTGAAGAATCCACATACAGATGCAGCAATGCAAGTGCCTCAGTTTTTTTTTTTTTTTTTTTTTTTTTTTTTTTTTTAAAAAAAATTGTCTGATTCGTTAAGTGAAAACATAACACCTTACCAGTGGTTGAATCATTCATGCTAGTGCCGGACATGTCATTGTTTTCATGAGATCTTTGAGTATTCGAAGATTTTGTACTTTTCTTTTTCTTTCTAGAGAATGTTTTAAGTAAAGGAACAGCTTGAGGAAGTAGAACTGCCATCATGGACATGGCTATTTCATCACCAACTGATTCAGCATCACACATTTCTGAGTTTGTGTTATAAGAAGCTTTGACTATTTCATCTTCTGGAAGTGAGTCAGTCACTAGAACCTCAGAATTCTTCACATCATTGATAAGTGCATCTTTCTCAGTCGAGTGCTCAAACACATCTTTGTTTTGGGAGGAAACAGAAGAACTATCTGCTAAAGGATACAAGTATGACTGCTACTCATAAGTTAGGGGAGAATGGGAATCTAAAACACTTTTAGCCAATGAGTGCTTGTAAGATAGCTTACTTGCATCCAAACAACATTCATAAATCAGAGAGACAATACCTCCAGAATGATCCAAACTGTCGGCTACACAAAGATCAGCACTAAAAACCGGTATGTCATGCTGCACATTAGTTGCTCCATCTCCATCTTCTGGTATTATGTTGTTTTGGAGCTCAAAACATGTTGATCCGCCACCCTATCATGAATTCACAAAGCTAATAAGATTTATGATCTAGTTATGAATAAATATTCCCTTCAATCAAGGATGATAATCTATTGAAACATACCAATATAACTATAACATCAAAGATAAACTTACTGATTCTTGTTGTTTGTGTAGATTATCAATATTGTGTTCTATATGGATCACAGAACTAGTTAGCTTTTTTCCTTCAGAAAGTAACTCGCCTATCAACTTTACACCTCCGTCAGCAATAGATATACATTTTTGTGGCTCTAATGATTCTGGAGTATAACATATCCCAGGGACATCGTCTGCAGCAGCGAAAGTTGAAAGATCACCGCTTCTACTATTTGATTGATCTCTCTG
Source organism: Monilaria moniliformis (assembly GCA_034509125.1). Taxonomy (NCBI): domain Eukaryota; kingdom Viridiplantae; phylum Streptophyta; class Magnoliopsida; order Caryophyllales; family Aizoaceae; genus Monilaria; species Monilaria moniliformis. The sequence goes on from JAYDZE010000005.1 coordinate 71,317, forward strand.
TTTGAAGGTTGAAGAGCTGACATTATTTGTGTTTTCTTCCTTCTGAAGTAGTTTCGAAGGAGTCCCATTAAGTCTCCGGCGACCATTCCTGCTTCTCTTCCCTTTAGCATGTGATTTGAACAAACATGTCAGCGAATTAGGATCAGGATCAGGATCAGGATCATGATCAGGATCTGATGGTTTGCCCTGCAGTTGATAATTAGTCTCACGAGCTCCATCTGAAAAGTTTGATATTAACAAACTCTGTTCAGCAGGCCCACCAACATTGGTGGCCAATTTCCGCAGTAACCTCCGAACAAATGTGTTTTTGAATCCAAAAAACTGCATATTGCAGAAATCAGAGGAAAAGCATATTGAGTTGGCTATCCACCCAAAAAGAAGAAGAAGAAGAAGAAGAAGAAGAAGAAGGAGGTACTTAAAGCAAAGGAAAAGTTGGTGTACCTCTACTGCATCTATCTTACATGAAAATCTCTTTGCGTGCAACGTCTTTGAAGAGCCCTTCTTCTGAAAGCTTTCCCATGCAATCTCTGGCGTGTCTCCAGAACACGACTTGCCATCAGTAGAACTGATCTACGGTTTCATGATTAAATCCAAAGTTATTAGACTAATCACATGGTCATTTGAATTGATGTGAAACTGCACCAAATTTTTATGCCTACTCACCTTAAATGATGGACCTTTAAGACCCTCAATAATTTCCATCGTGTAAGTGATCCCATTTTGAATCCTCACCGATTTGTATCCAACAGGATAAGGGTAGCGGTCTTTACCCTGAAAAATGAGACGAATTATCCTATAGAAATATCAGAGATTTCGCAACACCGAACACAAAGCTTAAGTGTAGACAGCTGGAACACTCCTCATCTAATAACTTTGTCAACACAAAAAATCTTGGTACACACACGGCACGAGTAAACAAGAAGCTAATTTATCACTAGCACTCAATGCAAAAACGAAATTAAAATGAGAGATACTCAACATCGAATTGCCAAATGAATCAACTCTCTGGCTGCACCAGAAACCATATGTAAACCACATGTATTTCGATATAATCAAATAAACACTTTAACAACATTACAAATAAAACATACATGGTACTCTTCAATTCTGAAAGCAAATCAGGTCTCAGCCAAAACAATTTGATCTAATATGGATGCATTTGAATTAGTGAATCTATATGAAATAGAATTCGAGCACATAGTCGGGTGAAAAAAAATGGAGAGCGAAAAATAAATCTCATAGATGTCTACTGAAACTGAAGCTAAATGCTGTGTAATTAGAAAATCAGAATCAGGAGAACGGCAGAAAATTAAACATATAACTAGTAGAAAGATAAGAACAAACCCTAGACGAACTCCAATACTTCTTATCCCATGCACCATTGCAAAGCTTTCCGATTGATATTATTTCAATGTCGTCCGATTTATCATCCTTCCTTGTTTTCCCCATTGGTACGAACAAAATCGTCGACCTAAGTATGTGTCTCTGTGTTGAGTATGTGTGCTAGATTCTGTGTGTGTGGGTGCGTGTTTCTTTGTGAGAGAAAAGGCGGGAATGAATGCTCTGCCAAATTGGTACTCGCGCCATATTTCAAACTCATAAATATATTTTTTCTAACTTACACATAATTTTCGTCAACTAAAATATTAAGCTAATTTCAGAAGTATTATTCACTAAAAATTTGAAAAATTATTCAAAAGTTCTTTTTTAGGCATTAATCAAAATTTTAATCAGTGAATTAATAATGTAAGTTGGATATCGGAACTCTAACAAATTTGTTTTGGTAAAAACCGAAAATATGTGGAAAACGCGTAAATAAAAACAAACGCCGTTGCCGGGGATCGAACCCGGGTCACCCGCGTGACAGGCGGGAATACTTACCACTATACTACAACGACTT
>JAYDZE010000005.1:73316-91244 GCA_034509125.1 Monilaria moniliformis
GCCCCAAATCAGAGCCTCCACCATCACCAAGAATGAGGGCATGTGTTCGTCAGATCAAGAAATCGAAGCCCCAAATCGAAGCCCAACGAAACCCAATGCCACCGCCAGCCCCCACCCGACGCCTATTTTTTGACCGAGATAGGCTCAGATCATACAATCATACACCCAACATCCAAAATCGAAACAGGCTCAGATCAAAACCCAATCCTCACAGCCTTAAACCATCAAACCCAAAATCGAACCCATTGCACCCAAATCGAAGCAAAATCGCTCCCAAATCGGAGGAGTCGGCGGCCATAGAGTGGCGGTGGCTGTGGAGCACGGGCGGTCACAAAGAGCAACCCACATCTGCCGACGGAAATCCCACTGTCGCCGAAGAACCACCGACCCTCTCAGGTGCGCGATGTTGTGGTGGTCGGATCTAGAAGACAGGAGGCGGTGAAACGAAGAGGACAGACAGTGGGCAAGGGTATGGTGCCGACGGCCATGGTGTGACGGCACCACTATTGCCAGTCGCCATCGCCTCGTCAGAGAGATAGACCGAGGGGTAGACGGAGAGAGTCGCGGGGTAGGGAAGGGTTGGGTAGAGAAAGAGAGTTGTTTGACAAAGAGAAAGGTGAAAATGAGAGGGGCGTCGGAGGGTACGGAAAGAATGGGTAGAGAGAGAGAGTTGTGTGCAAAGAGAACATGAGTGAAAATGAGAGGGGTAAAAAAAAGTGTGGAAGTAACACACTTGAACAGTGTATTAACCCACTCTTTGGGTGCGATTTAGAAACTGGCTACAGATATCAAAACGACGTCGTTTTTGGCAATATAGAGGCGGGCCGCGGTAATAAAGGCTCGCGCCTACGGGCCGAAAGAAAAATTAACATGGACACCTAACAACATAATAACCCATGTTAAGATATCCTAACATGAGTTATCATATGTACCAAACAGGCCCTTAGGGGTAATTGCCTGCAAAATTACGAAAAATATGGAACCATTGAATTTTTTAAAAATTTCGTGATTTGTCATTCAAATTTTGAAAGATGAAGGACAAATTAGATATGACATATTATTTTTCATGATTTTTACATGTCCTTTTATTTATTTCTAAAAGTTGCGTACTTAAGGAATTTTAGAATTTGTTCAATTTCCGTTTCCAAATAATAAAGGAAAATATGTGCAATTTCCCATCAGAGGGGAATCTTAATACTAGCATTCTTTAAATTCTATAAAAGTAAAAATTCACTTAGATCATCTTTGCCACCAATGTCGTAAACGTGAAAATTGGCCTTTCATCTATATATTATTATTTAATAATAATTGAGTTTTAAAATAGGCAATATATAACATATGTATAGAATTTTCATCCTTTAAAGTTTAGATATACAAATTAAACTTTATATTAGAATTCTACAACGGACTTTGGCATCTGATTTTAGTGTTGTACCACAACGATGTACCAACATTTGTCGGACATGTTTGAATTCAGATATTTGACCCATTTGAATCTACACGCAAGTGTTTGTGTATCAAATTTATATGACACAAAAGCTTTGAAGATGGGTAAAGCGACATCACAGTTTCTGAAGAAAAATACAGACTCCATGCTGAGGATGTGTGCTAATTTAAACGCAGGCGAATGGTGATATGCCAGCGAGAGAGAGAGCAGCTAAATTTGGAAGGATAAATGAGAGAATGACCTTCAACTCAACCATGGTGAAGTGTCGTCCTGCACACGTGCGACTTCCATACCCGAAGGGCATATAAGCCAGTGGGATCTTGCAGGCCCCTCAAATTCCATTGCCAAATCTATCCGGTTTGAACTGATGTGCATCCGGCCCCACAGCTCCCGATCCTGATACATCCTAGGTATAGAGACCTGGATGTTCCCCCCCGGTATGTTCAGCCCCTTGAAATGGATATCTTGTAGGGCTTCCCTTACCTCATAAGCTATTGGTGGGTATAGGCTCAACGTCTCTTGAATCACCATATTCAGCTACAATAATGGTTAACCATTTTCTCAAACAATCACAATCATTGAAGCATAAAAGCATAATAGATGGACAGACTACGAAATGTACCACTTTCATGTTGCAGAGCACATCAGCTGCGGGTATGGTCATGCCACAAACTCACGGGCATTTGTTAACCCAAATGCAATAACAAAAAACTCCTAATGACCGTATCGAGTCCGAAATGTTGTATGCGGGATGACATCTTTAGCTATCTTCGATTGATGACATCCTAATTGAATATCTATATTCGAAAACACTTGTGCACCTTGAAGTTGGTCAAATAAGTCTTTTATTCTTGGCGATGTATATTTATTTTTTTACTGTCACTTGATTAAGCTTCCGATAATCTATACATAGTCGTAGTGTGCGTTTGTATTCTATACAAATAACATTGGTACCCCCCAGGTAAAATATTGGATCAGATAAATCCTCTATTCAGGAATTCATGTAACTGTTATTCAACTCTTGCAATTCTAAAAAATACATTCAATAGGGAGGAATAAAAATAGGTGCAGTGTTTGGTATTAACTCAATAGTAAGGTGTCTCTCGATTAGGTGGCAATCCAGGTAAGTCTTTAGGAAAATCTCTAATAACTTGAATGTATTTCACTTGATTAGGAACAACAGTACTATCTACCACATGAGCAAAGTATGTCTCACATCCATCTCGAATCAATTGAAAAGTCATCGTAGCAGATATAAGACAAGTCGGAAAAATTTGTCAATTGCCATAAAATATCACTCGATCCGCCCCGGTGAATCTATTACCACTTCTTTAGCACACAATCTACCTTCGCCTAATAACGTGATAGCCAATCCATACTCAGGATGATATTAAACTCATGTATGAACAAAGAAATCAAATCTATTGTTAGCTCTACTAAATTGATTCGCACCATACAATCCTGATATATTGTTTGCATGGAAACAACTTTCCCCAATGGTGTGTGTACACCTAAGTTATGTTCTAAAGGTTCAGTTCTTTTTGCATATATGATGCGATGACATGTGATATGAATGAATGGATAGATCCTGAATCAATCAATGCATATATCATAGTCTCATATATGTAAATTGTATCGGTAATGACCTCAAGTGCTATAGATGGCTCATGTGGGACCTCAACCCGCCTACTCGAGTCTTGTATGGATATGCAGGAAGGGGTGCTCCTAGGTGTGTGTTGTGTGTAGGGGTAGTGTTTGTTCGCGAGAATGGATTCCTCGTCAAGTCAGTTTGGGGGGTGTGGACAAACTTGCGCGAATTCGGGTAACGGCTACAAGGGATAAATCGAAAGGAAATTGTACCCGACCAGGGATGGACGTAAACTCGTAAGCTACCGAGGGTAGGGATAATCATCCAGGTCTTATTGTGAAAGAAAAAGTGAATTATAAAAAAAAGGAACTATGCTTTAGGGTCGCACATTTACGTTACATATTAAAAATATTTGACTTTTGCAATAACTACACTAATCAGTAATATCGTTTGAGTTACTTTTGCATTTTTTTTGTATTTTTTGGACAAAACTATCCCAAAACCATCCATAGATATTTTAGTCTATTTATCTTTTTCTCTCTCTCCACTAACATAACATGTTCTCTTTCATCTTTCATTTTTCTCCTCTCTTTGTATTCTCGAATACTCATTCATTCATTAAGAAAGAAGTGAAAACATCTGTCGTACCATGCTACTGCTTGCTTTTTTATTCGTCAAACTTCAACTGAAAATGAACAACCTATATCTTGCTCCTTGAACACACATGAATGAGGACAAGTAAAATTTGCTGGTTAAAGATTGCCATATTTGGCTTGAGATTATTTATGTGAGTCCAGTGATTCAGTATTCACTCATTTTAGTAATAGCCCTCTCTTCCATTTCCCTCCCTCATATTCGTATAAAGAGAGTTGGGGTGCTGGTGAAGAACCCAACTTTATTAATGAATGAATGAAATTTTAGTTATTATATAGTTTTTAATCTCTTGACCAAAAATAGCGACAGCGTGCTGTGGATAAATACCATCATCTCTATATATATAAAAATTCATTAATAAATATTAACAACCTATGAAAATAAATAAATGTAGAACAAATTGAATGAAACCCTAGTTCTCTCCGTCTCGTTTCATTTCCCCACACACACAACTGTACAAATCTAACAATTTTTCGCCTATTTTTCATTTGATGATTTTGGGGATTCCATTTTTCCACTTTTGATATGAACATCTACAGAGACAGAGGGGGAGGTGCCTCATCCAAGCCCGGGGAGATGTTGGATCGCAAGCGAATCAACGATGCGCTGGACAAACATTTGGAGAAATCGTCGCCTTCCACATCCAGAAACAAGGGTTCCGCCGTCGCGGTGCCCTCCACCTCCGCCGCTGCCGGAAAGCATCTTGATCTCAGGGACAACCGTTCTTCATCCGCCCTCACCGCCAACAAGAACAAGCTCTCCAATGGTACCTTGTTTATTTCCTCTTTATTTGTTTCGAGTTTAGTTTCTGGTTTATTTATAATCGTGAAATTTGGGTTGCTTCGAGCATTCGTTTTTGTGTGCTGTGTTTAATTACCATATTTTAGTGCAAATTTTGCTCATTGTTTTTTAATGATTGAATGACAGTGGAGTTAAGTTTAGTAGTTCTGCAATCATAGAGCTCGGCATTGAAAGGGAAAAGCTCCGATTAACCATTTTCAGTTGCTTAACAGATCTGTTTGAGGTGCTAATATCTGCTCCCTTTGAAGAGCCAAGGGAGAAAAGCTTCAGCATTTGATCTGTACAGCATTGGGTTATTTCATATCCAAAGGGAATCGACTTAATGTTATAAGAAAAATATCTACATGTTAGTGTGAAAATATGCTCGCGCTCCTAGTTGTTTAAAATGTTGAAAAAGGAACTTGTCGAAGCTCAATGCAGAAAGGGGGCTGCTACTTTTATACCGTTAGGAAGATGGCGATCATGATCAATAGAGCATCAATTTGGAAGAAAAAGTTGTATACCTACTAGATGTTATCCACGCTAAATCTTCGTGCTATCTGCTGTTTAAATGCTAACTTCGTCATTATGTGACTTGAAATATTGCTTTCAGAGACACGAAAGAACCCACTCTTCCATTCTATGCCATTATGTAAAGAACAGAGCTCACTCTGCTCCTTGCACTGAATTAATACTATCTTCGTGCGCCTTAGGCGTGTAATTAATATGATTTTCTATTCTTTGTTATATGTGCTTTTAGTGGCACCTATTAGCTTACATATGTCTGTGCATTTGTGTATATGTGCATTTTTCTTTCCTGATAACATTTGCAGGCATACATTGGTTATATAGAAACTTAAGATTGAAATATTTGTTAATTGTGCAGAGGAATCTGAAACAGACAGTGAAGAGTCTGATGTCAGTGGTTCTGATGGGGATGATACATCTTGGGTTTCATGGTTTTGCAACTTGCGTGGAAACGAGTTTTTTTGTGAAGTTGATGATGAATATATTCAGGACGATTTCAATCTATGTGGATTGAGCAGTCAAGTACCGTATTATGATTATGCACTTGATCTAATATTGGATGTAGAATCATCACATGGTGAGCTTCTTATCATCTATTAGTAGATGTTAGTTGAGTTTATGCTATTTCAAGAATTGTGTTCCGAGGTTCATAGACTTTCATTCCAAAGTTAATGACATTTTCTTACTTCCGAACCTGGCTTGGATTCTGTGATGCTTGAATGCTTAATTTTTTCAGATTATGCTATAAAACATGAAAAGTGTAGTATTTTTCTTCAGTAAGTTGGTGCTTCCTGAAGTTAGTTTTTTTAATTAGTTGTCTAGTTGAGATTGCCACCTCATATATAGGAAGAAGACAATTTACCCATTGTATGGTAAAAATTTGACCTATTCATCTAATTTTTTTCCAGTTACAAGATAACCACTATGGTTGCTTCTACTGATGTAAATTTTTAATGGAATTTCATTATTTGACTCTCTCTCTCTCTCTCTCTCTCTCTCAGGAAATATAAAAGGTTCCGGTGATTGACATTAAAAAGGGTGTGAAATAAATTAGAACTGGATATATTTGCTTTTACTTGTTCAAAAATGTGCTAGTATGTGTGTTATGTTTACTTTGTCAATGAATTGAGATTGCAAAATAATAAAATGCTCTTGAACTTTCATGTCCACATAGGTCCAATTCAGAGTGTAGTTTGTGGCAGATTGTATTTTGACTTTTAGATGTTTTTTCGGTCTACCTAATTTACTTTCGTTGTTTTTTGCTTATTCTATCTAGCTCTATTGCTCTCTTTTCACCTTTTCTCTGTTTTGAGCTGGATATCCTCTTCTGATAGCATTTTCTCCATGATGGGCGTATCTAGGTGATATGTTTACCGAGGAACAGAATGAATTAGTTGAATCAGCTGCAGAAATGCTGTATGGCCTTATTCATGTCCGTTACATTTTGACAAGCAAGGGAATGGCTGCTATGGTAACATCATAAGATTTATCATTGTGTTGGTCAGCTCTCTCTTTGTTTAGTTATGCCATTTGACTCATTGAGCTGGAACTTATTACAGTTAGAGAAGTATAAAAACTATGATTTTGGAAGATGCCCTAGAGTCTACTGCTGTGGACAACCATGCCTTCCAGTTGGACAATCAGACATCCCCCGCTCTAGTACTGTGAAGATTTACTGTCCAAAATGCGATGACATTTACTACCCTCGATCCAAATACCAAGGCAGCGTCCTTACTTTGTACTTCTATTTAATTTGTATTTTTGTTTTTGGACATAATCCTCTGGTTCATTTGCATATGAGCCTGTTCATTGTGCATTCTAACTTCTCAAATTCATGTAAGTTCTAAGAGTCGTTTATTAGGGTTTAAGTGTTACAGACAAGTTTAGTATCACGAACTACTACCACCCATTTCACTTCTTATTTTCTAACAAGAGCTTCCGATATTTCCTTTCTCCTGATGATAATCAGTCTTACCGGTGCTATGCTACTTTAGAAATAAATTATTGGAAATTTGCACTTGGTCTAGCTATAAATGAAACATTTCACACCATGTTTTGTGATTGTTAGAGAATTTTGATCGTGGTTGGAATGCCCCTTATGGAGTTCTTTCAATCGAGAAATGTATAAAGCACATATACCAACATTCTCATGTTATGGAGGGAGTTTATATTTGATTTCCATGTTGTGATGTGTTTTCTGAACTACTAGGGGCACTCACAAGCAATTAGTTATACACCAGTAGAACCTTTGTTTGCGATGCATTAAAAGATTTGCTATTATTTGTCATTAAATGTTATTTTGTGTGCTTCGTTTTTGGAATGATTTCCCTGACTTCAACAGATATCGATGGGGCATATTTCGGAACCACATTCCCCCACCTGTTCTTGATGACATATGGACACCTCAAGCCTCAGAAACCAACACAGAGCTACGTCCCTCGAGTTTTTGGCTTCAAGATGCACAAGCCTTGATGAACGAGTTCCAACAACATGCTACTGAGCTCTTAAATTCTTGTTCCAGCAAATGGTTTTCTCATCTGGACTGCTGAGGTGTGCAGATGATGGATGGGTTGTAACACAAACCAGGTAAAAATCACGGCAGTATTGATGTAACCAAAATTGCCTAGTTGATGGAGAAGCATTTCATGCATTCCCATCAAGCAATTCATGTTTAAATTCAGAGAGCATGTAAGCTTATTTCTATATTCTGGTCAGAATTGTCTAAATACTTCATCATGTAGTCCTTTGTGCGTGTGCAATGCTTAATCAGCAGGACAAATTTATATTGGAGCAACCTATCGAAAATTTTGGGGATTCGACATATTTTTGCTTTGTTTTATCTGTAGATATTTGAGGTTCATGTCCAATATAAGCTTTTTCATGTATGTATTTGTTTGTAATATCTATATGTCCCTTTATCATGTATGTTTGTTTACTTGCAGTATGTAGTAGATACTTAGAAACAACAATTACGAAAGAGGAAAAAACTACTCGTCTATATTGGGGAGAGACATAGTAGTTGATAATATCTGATTTATCTTTTGTTTTTTTTCCCTTTCTTTGAGACCCATTCTTTTACAGTAAAGTATACATTTCTGTTTGATTTTTGCTCTTGAACAAACACGAAGTATCTCAATCTTGTATGTTATTTTGTTCTGCGAATACTACCTTTTGTGTATGTGAAATATAGTGAAAAGTGGTATAACATCAAGAAATGAAAATGAGTTACAGAATTTCATGAACAGAAAAGTAGCATGAAATACAAAATTCGGGAAAAAAGATGCTGCTCCATATGCTTTGTGCAACTTCCATGCAAGTTTAGCTGACAAAAACCTAGGAAACTTGGCACAGCTCTTTAGAGGTGGTTACTTTTCAAGGTTAAAGATCTCAAGTAGGGATGTAATTATACTGAAATTCATGTGCTGATCCGAATAGACTAACAGCTTGATAGGATTAAAGCTAAAAATTTATAATCCGATAAAAATTTCAATTTGTATGGCCTTAAACCAAATAGTTCGCAACCTGATATAATTGACCTGAAAGTAGTTTGAGCCCGATAGGATTGACCCGAAAATAAAAGTGTTCTCATTTTTTAGTTTTCAAATTTCTTGTACTTATATTTTTTTCAAACTTTTGAAAATTAATATAATTTTTTTTCCAAATATATGTGAAAATGTATTTAGTTTCAATATTCGAAAATCATACTCATAATTTCACTTTTCTGTATTGCAACGACTAACATAAAATCTTTGAATGAACAAATTTAGAAATAATATTCATTTAGAAAATAATATGCATCCTTATTTCGAATTGAAATAACACTAATTTATGTGTATATTCATTTGTTACAAATATATAATTATCAAGATAAATGTATTAGTTAAAAAAAAATCACAACTTTTTTCGACTTTGATCGGTCCGGTGGGTTAGCCAAATTTTTGAAAGTGTAGGGTTAGGATTGAGAATGTTTTACCCGAAAAAATTATAATTCCAAGACCTGTAACTGAATAGCCCGACAACCGATAGGGCTACCCAAATCTGAGCGGGTTGGCCCGAGTGACATCTCTAATATAAAGTTTGAATTCCACCAAAAAAATTTAAATCAAGCTTATCACATCTAGTTTTCATATATGATTTTGTGTTGTTATTGCATAGGAATAAAATTTACACAATACAAATCTTGTCACACGATACCTAACTTTTATCTATGGTTTTCTTTTCAATTATAGTTTGTAGACTATTGTATTAAGAGAAATTTATCCACTATGAAATATGGATAGTAGCCGCTCATTTCTCTCATCATAAAAAAGTTAGGGTGTGAAAAGAGAACATGGTACTATGGTTATAAAAGATCCAAAATCCTTGCCACTTCATCACGGCCATAAAAATTATAGGGTAGTGCATATAAGGGTAGCCTGGTGTTACAAACTGATTTAAATTGGATAATTGAATATAGAAGTTGTGAGAAAGTGACACGACCAGAAGTGATGACAAAACCAGAAGTGATGCATCTCTTCATTCTTTGTATTGAAAGGAATAACCTACTTGTAGCATTCCATTCCATTCGAAATATTGGGCCTTAATTTATTTCCTTCTTTACTCATCCAGTTCTAAAAAAATTAGCCACAATTTAATTTTCAACTATCACGTAAGTATTTTACTTTTCAGCCACAATATTCATAATACAGCCCCAAAAAAATCCAGCCTCAAATCAATTACAATTCTATTTTTTTCATTTCATTATTTTTTATTATTCTTCAATTTCATATATTTATATTAATTGCGATATTTGTAAATAATGAAAATTACATAATAAGAAAACAAAAATTACTTACTAAAAATTTAAAAATTACTTAATTAAACTTCCTAAAATTACATTAATAAAAATGAAAAATACCTAAATTACTTAAAAAAAATTACTTAAATAAAAAGTACCAAAATATGTGATCAAGGCGGTATGCTGTCGCAGTGTGCTTTCATTCATCGTCGACGTGTCTTTGTATATCGCCTTTGTGTACTGCTTGATCAACATCGCTTGCGCAAAATCGATTCCATGGACGGGGACTCATGTGTCGTCTTTGTCTTTAACCTTCCCCTATGTTTTCCTCTTCTTCGCTTTCTGATCCACATGACGGGTCTCATGTGTCAGTGGCTGTGTGCCAAAATTCTCTTCCATCGTCACATTCAAACTGAATGTATCGGCGTCCCCGCTGTAGAGTATTGGCTAGTGGCAGAGGCCTTAGTTCTTTTCGGGCCATATGAAGATCCCGAGTAGCCGGAAAATTTTAGGTGGTTCTGAAAAAATGCTCACACCTCCTGGTATTTGAACTGTTTAATTTCATCATTATAGAAGACATCGTAAGTCTGTTTCCGAATGCTTTCCCAACTGGCTACTTGACCATAATTTCCACAAGTTTTTGATGTAGTTGGCGAATTTGGAGACCTCGGTCTGCACCTGCCCCCAATGCTTGTGCAGATGGTTGTAATCGCGGTCCAACATCTAGATTAGTTTCAGTTCGTTGTATTTTTCTGCAATTTTCTCCTAGAAAATACAGACCCTTTTTCCGTTGTCGATCACCGCATCTTCGGACACATTGACGTACACCTCGTCAATATCTTCATCTTCTCCAGACCATACTTCTTCACGCCCTCACGCACAGTGGGAGCCGTCTTCTTTTCTTTTTCTTTTTTGTTGTGGATGATTGCACCGAAGGTGTTGGGTGCACAATGTCAAGGGGCTGCATATCATCGACGTGGATTGCCGAGAGGTCAACGTGACTTTCCTTTGACCCCGTCATCGGAGAGGATACAAAAGATGTGACTAGTTGTGGCCGAAGATCCTTGATATAAGGAACAATCTATAAGTTTTCTAATGGAACACCCAGTAGAAAAATTTCTTAACCCAACATACCCTTAAAAAGTTTTTAAATATGTTTTTTGTATTCATATATTTCTGATCTGTAACTTTTTATAGAAGATTGAATATAACTTCCCCTTTGTAGAAGATTAAATGTAATTTTCTTAAATGAAATTTCATAATAATCACTTATGTTCGTTAATCATTACAATATTCATTAAATAACTCCAAATTTACAATATTCATTAAATTACTTGTAGCACTGGTACAAATGGACACATATGGACTCGGGACACGATAAGGCAAGACACGAGATTGGACATAATTGAACATAATGTGAACACAATATATTTTTTAGGATACCGTTTTTCTCTAATACACGAAAGTTCCATGTTGTCATGTCCTTCCGTGTCCAACCTATGACTACACACCATTGGTAGACGTCAGGATCAGACACCAGATGTCGGTAAGTTCGTCGTCTTCGAACACACTGACTATATGCAATTTAAACATAATTTAAAACCACCCAAACAAATCAAACATGTAAATCAATACAAACAAAACCAATCAAGTCCATAAATCCATAAATTTCAAACTATAATCACATAATGGTCTAAGTTTCGTCCCAATTACATCAATTTGAACATTCATTTCTAGTTTGTTCTTCACTACAACAAATACTACAAATTTTCTCAATCACATACACAACCATATCATCATTTTGCTCCAGGAGCAACCGAAACAAATCTCTATCGAATTTGAAGGAAACCATAAATTTTCTACTGTCCGTTGTGTTGCTCGTCGCTTAGACTAGACTATACTCGCATCCATCACTGTTTTCTACTTGGTCGTGAATCTCTTGTATAACATTGCTACAAGATAACTATCCACGACCATGTATACAAGAACCTCATCGGCCCCCTACATACTCGGTTTATCTCCCAATGACCACTATGACGTATAACCATATGTTGCTAATATGTTAAAAATACAAAATATTTCAAAACAAATAGAAATTCAAACAAGGTTGGATGAGTCATCTGCACACACGACTGGACACGGCCGTGAGCTTAAAAACCCTATGCGTGTCATGTGCACTACCATGTATCCCTAAACCCTAATATTAATCGTGCCCTGATGCGAACCATAAACCGTGTCATAAAGCCTAAAATTAACCACTATTCCAAAAACTATAAATAACAAATAGAACATGTTACGATTAAAAATACGAAACCGTGTTGTTAAGATCATCTACCGTGTCCAATTGTGTCCTCCAGAACATGCGTTAATTTCAAAATTTGCATATCGTAACGTTCATTCTTCTAAATGCACAACTTTTGGTGTATTCCCTTGAGGAATCTTCAACCGTGTTCAGTGGCAGAAATTCGAAGTTTTTTTTCGATGTCTACAAATGTAATTTTTTGTGATCTGTTTGATACTTTACTATGTCAATTGTGTTTTACACACAATATTATTTAAATACCTCTATTTCCTTCTGCAGACTAACAAATGTGAAAATGAAATTCATGGTATTGTTGGTTGGGGTTTATGGTTTTGAATGTGATATGGTCGTGCATGGTTCGGTTGAACGGATACAAATAGACATGGGTGGGCAAAACCGTGTGCTTAAGAACCCTTAGCGTGTCGTGTGCACTAACATGTATCCCTAAATCCTAAATTAATCATGCCCTGATGTAAACCGTAAACCGTGCCCTAAATTCTAAAATTAACTGGATAAACTTAAGCACATTATTTCAGAAACTATAAATCACTAATATAATATGTTTCGATTAAAATAAAGAGAACGACGTGAGAGAGAGAAAGCGACGAAAAAGAGATTGTGTGGGACCCGTTGGCCTTATTTGAATATATATATTGATTAAAGTCAAATAACTTATCTATTGTTAGTGGTTGACCCATTAGAGTATATTTATCTTATTCCTTAAAAATGACTAGAAAAATCATACATTTATGAATATGGATAAACATATCAGATGCTTTATTATTTTATCTAGTTTTAAATATTCCCACATACAATTGTTATTTATATATATATATATATTGAGAAATACAAAATATTCACAGAATTTTTAGACAAACAAACTTGTGCAATCAATCAAGAAAGCATGCAAGTTGCATAATCACATCAACTATATCTTTATTATCATATTTTAATAGATCTTAACTTTCAATGTCAAATAAAAAATCCATAACTTATGCCAAATACACATTATATGTTAACATCATCTTCGATGAATTATATATATTTATGATGATATATAGAGATCTCTCTAAGAAAAAATTATAATATATAGAGATGATAAGGAACAACTCAATATCCTCCAAAAAAAATAATAAAGAAAAATGAATGAAGGGATAAATCACGTATGTGGATTAATTTACACCATATTAGTCTTAATCAAAAATAAATAAATAAGTCCATTTTAGTGGATTATTAATTCTAGTGAAGATACTAAAGACGGCTTCTTTGGTTTGCGCCTGTCATAATCTACCTGCTCCATTGAAACAGATGTATTCCTTTATCCCATTCTAGATTTGGACTCTTATAACTTGTAATGCCCTCATACATTTGCATCTCCGCCCACCATCTAATTTTAGATATTATACTTCATACTGTATGTATAATATTTATATAACATAGACACACACACACATATATATATATATGACATGAGTGTGTAAGCAAAAATACAAATGACCTTGTTGCAGGTTGCTATCAGGTGTAAAAAGTTTTAAGGCTGGGCCCCAATGGTTTGATTGTATTTTTAATTTTAATTAATTTAATAAATTGTTGATTTTAGTTGAGAGTTGATAATTTAAATTCCATAACATGTATAAAAGATCTTTTAATTTTTTAATAATATAAGAACGATACATGTTTATACTTTCTTCGATATTTTATAAGCGAAAAAATAATACTTGATGCTATCTAGGTTATGGAATGACTTGGCAATTTTAGGTCGGTCCCTTGATGATGGACCAATCTACTAATAATTTGAATCCTAATTTATTATAGATTAAGATCCTTGAATTTTACTTGCTACGTTTTACTATCTCATTAATAATATTAGAATGACTGAAATAGTTTTTGAAATGTATATGGTATATCTTTTTATAATATAGGTAATCCGTAATCATTATTCAAGATATGTATTGGCTAAACACCGCCTTTATGCAATAGCTGACATATTTTATTATAAAATATATTAAGATGAATTTAAAAAGTACATACTATAAAGGATAATGGTCCAGATTAATATTTAAACAAGTTTAATACGTCTTTTTTTGGATTTTATAAAAATAAATACATAGTCACAAAAGATTAAAGTCCTAAATTAAAATTCCATCAAATGCCACGAACTCAATATTCAATCCAACCCAACCCATCGTCATCAAAAGATTTGGAAATGCTTTTTTCAGTTGTGATATCAGTTTTCAGACAGGAAAAGGAAAACAATGAATGGATGATTATGGATGCAGTGTCCGAGACCACTGTACAAAGCCGCCCATTCGACATTTCTTAGTGCGTCTGCTTATTTTAGATTTTATTTGACAAAAATGCTTGCTTGCCTTTTGTATCTAAACTTTTTTTTTTTTGAAGAAATAAGTTAATATTTTATTTTCAATTTCAAGGTGAGGTCTATTGAAAATTTGGTTCTTGAACTCTCAAATAGTACCTTTAAACTTTATATATCGGACAATAGAGCAATTGGATAAACAAGTCGATGAAGCAAAAAAAATGGTCAGGGCATGTGGAAGGCTATCAAAATTTTAATTGAAATTGCATCGTTAATACGTGCTCGAAATTATTTAATGTTTGAAAATATATGTTTTTCAACATAAAAAAATCATCGATTCTTAAGTAAAAAATATATTTTCATGTTAAATTTATAAAAATGTAATTTTATTTATAGCCTCTATTTTATTCATTGTAGCCCTTAATAGCAAAAATAATTATAAATTTTCTAATTAATTTTATGGCCCATAACTCTGAAATTAAAAGTGATTGATGCGATTCAATAATAAAAATCTCTTTTTCATTCACTGCGTATAAAGTTAACTATTCATCTGTTATCTCAAGCACATGTAGGGATATTCGGTTAAAACCGAACTGTCGGTTGGTTCAGCCTGGCGGTTTCAGTTTTGGAATCGTAATCGGTGCTTACCTATTAAACCAAAACCGACTTACCGATTCTATCTATCCAGTTCCAATTCCAGTAATTTTGGACCCGTAATCGGCGGTTAATTGGAAAACTGGCTGTTAATATGGAAAATTCGTTGAAAATCAGCAAAAAACTTGAAGAAACCGTTGGAAAAACAGACAAAAATTGGTAAAAGACCACCAAATTTGAATCTAAAGCGTCTAAATCTTTATCAAGTCGGTTTCGATTAAAACTTTTATAGAACTGCGCCGACAGTTTCGAAACCCTGAACCTCCGCAAGCGCATGTGTGCTTTGTGTGAGATGAAATAATGTTTTTGAATTCTAGAGTAGCTCCAAATTTTTTTATTTTTGTAGTATTAAATAGTATGATGGTAGTAGGGTGGGGTGTGGGTCTACAAAAATTAGAGAAGATATTAAGAATAATGAAAAACAGAAGAGTGGTCCTCTGCTGCTGCACCGTCTACCATAATATTATTAATACTCCTGCTGCTCTAATCATTTCAATCATCCTCATTTACTATAAATGCATTGTTTTCCCAAAAAATTATCATATATTTTATATATACACTTCATATAATTGAGCGTCACGATAATAATTATAAATATCTTTTAGTGTCTTCATTTATTATCTGGTCTTAAGTTGATAAACTCTTTGTCCAATCTACAAATTTTCTTCTACTTCTCGAAATCGTTAAATCACCTGCAGCATATGTTTATAAAAAACGACAAAATTTCATAGAAAATCGAATTTCTTGCATATCTTTGTTTTTTTATTTGTTTAATTCGAATGTCAAAATAATTATAAAACTATGATTACGTCATTTAATCCATTTCATAATATCGTCTTTGAAATTATAGATACGTTCGACGTGGAATAATTGAGAATATAATGCTTTCACTAAATAATTTCGTTGACTAATTAGCACATTAAGACATGACTAATCAACAATTTTCAACCGGACGTGGGCAATTTACCGAATTAGATTTGGCTAATGATTCTTGCATCACGAGTATTTAGTATGAGTATAAGATAAGGGTTTCATTTTCAATTTTGTTATATTTATTGAATGATACCAAATTTTTTTTTTATGAGAAAAGATGAATGTACATAATTATATATACATAATACTTTTAAATTTTAAATTGAATTGAATTAATTTTATTTATACTGATTTTATTACTAATGATACTATTTATTTACTACATTCCTCTTATTATATTTTTAAAAATATGATTGAAAAATTGATTTGATAGCTCCTTCAAACAAAGCCACAAAATTGATTTGGAGATAAATATTTAGATATCAAATGGAAAACTTAATTTTTTCCTAAATCTGCAAATATCTAATTTGGAAAAATTATTTTTTTCTTAAATTATTACAAAAGTGTAAATATGTAATATATTAATTTATTTTAAATTAATTAATATCTATAAATTAATTTAAATATAAAATATCTAAAAATAGCCCATTATGTGTTTACAATTTATGCATATTTATCACTACTTATTTTTTATTTGATCGAAAATCACATATATAATATACATATGCAAGAAAATACAAACAGACGACACTTTAAGAATAAAAATAATTACTTTTATCAATAAAAAGCTATACGTCTTTGAAATTACAAGTGATAAAATAATAAAGACTGCATTTAAATATGGACCTAAAAATTATTGGATTATTAGAATATTTTATATATAGTATCCGAAGCTTATTAAAATCGTTGGATCTCTCCCTCAAA
Source organism: Monilaria moniliformis (assembly GCA_034509125.1). NCBI lineage: Eukaryota > Viridiplantae > Streptophyta > Magnoliopsida > Caryophyllales > Aizoaceae > Monilaria > Monilaria moniliformis. The sequence continues at coordinate 90,101 of JAYDZE010000005.1, forward strand.
GAAAAAAAATAAAAAAGACGTGATCTGCATAAGATTAAATTCATTCGTAAAGCAAGAAGCAGTAATTAAATGGGATACTTTTCTTATTCTCCAAGTTAAATCGGACAACTTCAGCTGCGTGCGATTTAATGTGTGTTTTTCCTCTCTTTCTCATTTCTTGGTCATAATTCAAATTTGAGGAAACTTCTTCTCATTAATTTTAAACCTTCAAGAAATGGACTTGTTACATCTAATATACATAATTATTGTTAATATTGTGTGGTTGGATCATTAATATATTTAATACTTAAAAGCAATATCTTTGAGAATATCATGAAATACCGTAAACGGAAATAAAGAAGCTACATCGACCACATGTACATGTTACAAGAAAAAGGATTTTATGAGAGAGAGAGAGAGAGAGAGAGAAGAGAGGCAGCTTTTTATTAACCAAACAAAAAAAAGTTGATCATTTATCCAAAAAAGGAAATAGAAAAGGGGCAAGCCGAGTAATAAAAACGAGAAACGAGGACAGAAATTGGAAAAAGAAAATGACAGCCATTTATAAAAAAAGGATTTGGGCTTTTTTCTTTTTGCGGCAGAACGCCTCTGCATTCAAATTCATCTCACCGTTAACTCCTCGCACTCTCCGCTCCTTTCGTCTTGATCTTCTTCTCCTTCTCCTTCTTCGTCTTTCTTCTTCTTTTCCTCACACACACACACACACACACTCACACACTCAACCCTCATTTCCATATATAGATACAATATATACACACACACTACCATACCTTCCTATTTTCAAGAAACAGAATTGCTGAATTTGAACGAAAATACACGCACACTTGTAGAGAGAGAGAAATTATCAAGAAAGAGAGAGAAAGTTTTGAAATTGGAAATAATTGTGGCTTTCCTTTTCCTCCCATTTGCTCAATTTTTGAAGGGGTTTCTGTTTTGGTAAATATTTTCCTTATGTAATGCATCAGAAGAAATCTGAAGTACAGATCGGAACAGAAAGCAGCGGCGTCTCTTCCGATTTCAACCCCACCCCACCCCTCCCCCCTTCCTCCCTCACCCAGAAACACCCCCATCTCTCTCAGACCAATCCGCCGCCTTCGTCCTCGCCTGGGCCCAATCCCGCCCTCGAAATCCTCATCAACGATGA
>JAYDZE010000005.1:104550-115231 GCA_034509125.1 Monilaria moniliformis
GCATCCGACCCGAACCCGACACGAAATTATTGGGTCCTTATTGGGTCGACACGATAAGGACCCGAAATTATCGTATCATGTCACTGACCCATTAATTTCATGCGTATTTGTATCGTACTGAAAATTGCCAGTTCTCAACGCACCACATCGGCGAGCTCAGGCTGTTGAGCACGTTGGGCAGCCCTGAGCACATTGATACGTATGCTCTTGGAGCATTCTTCTTTAGGAATTAGGTACAAGCCTCCGAAGCGCGGCGTACATCTTATTCGCCGCCCACATTCAAATCCTGGCTGAAGAGTAGTCCCGAATATTTTTTCAAAATCAACAATCAAATATGAAAAATTGAAACGACATCACACAATGCCGTCAAACGCCGCTTTCAGCAGCTCATCGCCACCGTCTGCCGGATTATCCGGCTTTTCTGAACACCTCCAATGCCGCTCACTCGTCCAGTCAGTCTCTTCGCCCATCCTTGGCATTTTTCTGTTGGATATCCATCTAGTCTATTTCTGGTAATTCTGGGGTTTATGCGTAGCGATTTTAGAGTTGTGAGTTCACTGATGCTTTGTGCAGTAATAGCTTTAGTTTACAGGTATTTGCCATCAATTATGTATTTGTATTTTTAGGCAATTCTGTTTAAGTGCATATATTTTTAGGCAATTCTGTTTAGAGATTAGTAAATTTTGTAAATTCGCCCTAATTTTTCCCCCTGTATTGGGGAGAGTTAATGTCGAGTGAATTCGTTCTCGTTTCGACTTTTTCAGGTGTAGATTAAATTGGATTATAACTGAGGATTGATTACCACTACAGCATGTCATTGCTAAGTAGATTCACCTACAAAAGGCCTCCAGATGGTTTGCTCGAACTTTCTGACAGAGTATATGGTATTGTGGTGCATTATATACTATTTTGAGTTATATGATTCTTCATGTTCAGCTTTTCTTTTGTCCGTATTTATGGAAGCAAATGCTACATTGTGCAGTTTTTGATTCCTGTTTCTCAACTGAAGTGCTGCCAGAGGATATATACCGACTTTACTTGCACGAAATCATTAATGAGTTACATGAAGAATTCCCAGAATCCTCATTTCTTGCATTTAATTTTCGGGAAGGAGAGAAGAGGAGCCAGTTTGCGGAGATATTATGTGAGTATGATGTGACTGTTATGGATTATCCGAGGCAATATGAGGGTTGCCCGTTGCTGCCGCTATCTTTAATTCATCATTTTCTTCGCGTGAGTGAGAGTTGGCTTTCTCTCGGGAATTTCCAAAATGTGGTGTTGCTCCATTGTGAAAGAGGAGGCTGGCCACTTCTTGCATTTGTTTTAGCTAGCTTCTTGGTTTTTAGGAAGTTGCATAGCGGTGAAAGAAAGACTCTTGAAATGGTTTATCGTGAAGGTCCAAAAGGCTTGTTGCAGCTATTATCCCCGTTGAATCCGTTTCCATCTCAGCTTAGGTACCTGCAATACATATCGAGGAGAAATATATCCCCTGAGTGGCCTCCGCCCGAGAGGCCTCTTTCATTAGACTATCATTCTTCGTTCAATTCCAAGGTTTGATAATCAGAAAGGGTGCAGACCTATTGTCCGTGTTTTTGGTAGAAATCTCCTTAGTAAAGATGGACTATCAACTCAAATGCTTTATTCCATACATAAGAAGGGTAGACATGTTCGGCATTATTGCCAAGTAAGAATTTTGATCCTTGATTTTCCTGTAGTATTCAAACTAAGTTCTATAGTATTCTTATACATTTGTGGGCATGCTGGAATTTCATGCAGAAAGATAGTGATGTCATCAAGATCGATATACAATGTTTAGTGCAAGGGGATGTGGTATTGGAATGCGTCCACTTTGACTTAGATCCAGAAAGGGAAGTGATGATGTTCCGTATAATGTTCAATACAGTTTTTATTAGGTCTAATATATTGATACTCAACTCTGAGAACTTGGATATCCTTTGGGACTCAAAGGCCAAGTTTCCTAAAGGTTTCAGGGCTGAGGTAAATTTTCATTTCGTTGGCAGAGATATTCAATTAGTGATTAAGCTACACAATATAATAAACGTTATGATGTGTAAGGGCAGGTGCTATTCGGAGATGTTGAGAGCCGCTCTCCCCCCAAAGCTCATACATCAATGTTGAATGGAGAAGAGAAAGGTGGACTGCCCATTGAAGCTTTTTCCAGGGTGCAAGAGTTTTTTAATGGTGTGGATTGGGTTGATAGTAATGATGATGCTGCATTATGGTTACTTAAGCAGTTATCCGTGTTGAATGATGTTAAGGATTTGTCGATGTTGAGGAGGATGAGTGGTTATTCATCACCTCTTGATTCTGAAGAAGAAAACAATGCTTCCAGCATTGCTGATAGTCTTGATTTACTGGATGCAGAGAAAGCCATTGCACCTGATTTCAATTTGCTGGATTATCGTTCATCTTTCGATTCTACTTTAGAGGATGCCTCTGAACTCAGGGCCTACGATAATCAAATTAAGCCAATAATGTCGACCCCTATAGATCTTATCCAGTCTATGACTACTGGCGACAGGCAGTTAGATTCTCCTGCTATTTGTGAACCTTCAACGGAAATGGAAAGTTCAGATGCAGAACTTTCAACTATTGTTCACCCACCATCGCAAACCACTTCTTCAGATTCTAATACAGGATTTTCTCAACTACCTGTTACTTATAGCAAAGAACTTCCTCCATCTCCCCCCACTGATTCGTCTGAAGAGCTGCTGCCGCCAGCTCCTTTTTCACCTGATAGTTCCACGGACGTTTCCTCTCCTCCACCACTTCCTCCTTCAGTCAGTTCCAGTAATATACCACAATTAACATCTAGTGAACCATACATGGGTTTTGCACAAGACCCTCAGACAACTACCTTGCTACCAACACCTCCTCCATTACCCAATAAGAGAGAAGTCATTCCACTGACCCAACCACCTCCACCTTCATTTGCATCTAATCATTCATCAGATGTGTCAATTTCACCATCGGCATCACTTGTTAGCCGTGTTAATAAAACACCACCCCCACCTCCTCCTCCACCTCCACCACCTCATAGTTATGGTTCAGCAATAGAACCACCTTCATCTTGTGGTTCATTCACAATCCCTCCTCCACCTCCTCCTACAAATAGTGGGTCAGTAGTACCTGCACTTCGACCTCCTATGCCAACAACAGCCCCACCTCCACTTCCCAGGCCAACAGCATCCCCAACTCCACCACCGCCTCCACCTCCCAGGCCAACAGCATCCCCACCTCCACCACCTCCACCTCCACCTCCACCTCCACCACCACCACCACCACCTATTCCTCCCTCCAATGGTGGGTTAATAGCAACTTCACCTCCACCACCACCACCCGTGCCCCCACCTTCAAGTCGTGATTCAGCAGCAGCTCTGCCTCCACCTCCACCACTGCCAGGATGTGGTCCACCTCCACCTCCACCTCCACCACTTCCAGGGCATAGTTCAGCTCCACCTCCACCTCCACCTCCACCTCCACCTCCGCTGCTTCCTGGGCATGGTCCATCACATGCTCCACCTGCCCCTCCACCTCCACCCGCTCCTCCTCTACCTCCACAACTGCCTACTCGTAGTTCAGGAGCAACTCCACCTGCACCACCACCTCCTCCTGAAGGTCGTGGTTTAGCACCTGTCCCACCTCCGCCACCACCTCTTGCACGTGATTCAGCTCCTGCCCTACCCCCCCACCTCTTGGTCGTGTTTCAGCTCCTGCCCCACCTCCACCACCTCCTGGTTGTGTTTCAGCTCCTGCCCCACCTCTACCATCTCCAGGACGTGGTTCAGCTCCTGCTCCACCTCCACCACCCACGATTCCAGGTTCAGCACCACCTCCACCTCTAGGTCATGGTTCACGATCTGCTCCTCCACCTCCTGGTGGAAAGAGCTCCAGTGTGCCTCCACCTCCAGCTTTAGGAAGAGGCAGAGGTTTGCCCTCAGCGAAAGGAAGAAGTGCCGCTAGTTCTTCAATCACCCCTAAGAAAACTTCACTTAAGCCCTTACATTGGGTGAAAGTTACTCGAGCAATGCAAGGGAGCTTGTGGGCTGATGCTCCGAAACAAGATAGTCAGTCAAAGTGGGTGTATCTCAATCTTCCTAGTCCTATGTTAATTATATCAATTCACCTTACGCAGCATCTAATGGAACATTGTTAATTTTTTGTAGGTCACCTGAAATTGATATTTCTGAGCTTGAGAGCCTTTTCTCAATGGCTTCAGCTTCAGATGGTGCTAACAAGGGTACAGGCGGACGTGGTTCCAAAATAAACAAGCCAGAAAAAGTGCAATTAGTATACATTCATTCAACTTAGTAGCTGTAGTATATATTGGTCATTGCCTACTTCTTGTTGTAAACTTGAAGAAATATCATTTGCTTCAATTTTTCTTGGTTATCTGAGTGATCCCTGATTACATAATATTGGCAAAAGCAAACACCAAAGAATGAGAAATATTTCTTGAACCAAACCATTCTTGTTTAATTGTCCAGCATCATTATTTCAAGGATGGCAAAAACTCTTACCATTGTTATCCATTTATTTTAGTGAAAGAAACATTTCCTCTGATCTGAGGCATTCTCCTGTTAATCCATATATAGATCTTACAGACATGCATACATTATTAGCAATTCAATCGAACTGTAAGACTTCACAGTGATAATCGCATGTTGATAGATAGTTAACTAAAGTGATAAAGAGCAATTCAATCAAGAAAGGAAAATAATAATCAGTAGAAAACCAAGTCCTGGGAAAAGTTACATTTTCTCCTTTGTGTGTGCATTTGAATAATTAACTTCTAGGATCACAATTTGTTATCAATTTATAGTCTTTATTATATTGTTAGTTGTGTTGCATCTCTGTGACATTAAAAAAAATAATCTTTCCCTTTGGTTCTTTATTAGTTTATTTGTTGTATTCCCTGTTCAGGTTGATTTGCGTAGAGCCTATAATTGTGAAATCATGCTCACAAAAATTAAGATACCACTTCCAGATATGAATGTAAGTTCTTTATATCATCCTCTCATTGCAAACAATTTGACTCATCGAATAATTTAGATGGTTGCAATAGACATCATATTCTCGTTGCATTACATAAAACTTAAATTCCTTTGCAGCCAATAAGAGTATATGTGCAAATTAAATTTTACACTTTTCATTATTTTCATTTTAATAGAATGCTATCCTGGCTTTGGATTTCTCTGCATTGGACATTGATCAAGTTGAAAATCTTATAAAATTCTGTCCTACTAAAGAAGAAATGGAGACACTAAAGGTATAAGACTTCCTCCCCTTTTCTTTTCTGTGGGTATGCAAGCAATGTGAATACTTTTTACAAGATGTACTATGCTTGCTTATACTGTCTCTTGAGGTTTACATCTATATAGTTTTATTCATATTGTTATATGTGGATTTAAAACAAACAATAGGAGCTGTTTTGTATCCATGAAGGATGTTTCCGGATGAAATTTGGACAAAATAATGAAGGACCCGGTGCCAGTTATTGAATTAATTCCTATTAGACATGGATGTTCTTCAGAAAAACTGAATTAAAAATTTTAAAATCATGTTGGGATCTTATTGCCTCTTGAGTTTTCGCATTCATTTTGGGACAGAGTTGTAATATATCAAGCACCACACATATATGTTGGATACTTGTGGTGCCTGTGTGTACATCTATGCATACTAGTTTATGTAGACATATCCACCACACAATATATTTGTGAAAGCATGTAGAAAATATATATTTGGGAATGAATTTTCTGTGTATTCATTAAGTAGATGACATGTAACCTATTCTAGGAAGAAATTCATTGAATTAACCTATACAATTCTACCAAGGTATATCCAAATCTCTAACAATATTAAACTAGTACTCTTATTATAGTAAATACAATGGTTGGAAGATAATTTCTGGGACCAACATATGCTTTTTGGCATTGGCATCACGTGACTTCAATTTCAGAAAAGCAGCAACCAGAAGATGCATTACGTCATATGCATGCATATATCTCTTATATACACCTAATCATAATTTATATATCACTTATGAATATGTATGTAGAATATAATGTATTTAACATACTTCCTCAGGTACAAGTGTGTGTCTGTAAGATCCCATTAGTGTGAGAATTTGTCTTACGAGAGAGTCAAGACAAATGGGCCATGAGAAACAACCAAAATCTGCTTTAAATTAATCCTAGAAGATTAAAGTGGTTCCAGACCAGCTAAAGTTTATCATATCGTCATATCCATGTTTTATCTATCTATTCTCCTTGTAGTCGTGTTGCATTATTAAAATTCTATAGCATTCTTTAATTCTTTCCTTCACATTAGCTTTGTGTTTCTTTTTTTCTTCGTATATTTTTTTCCTTCCAGAATTACAGCGGGGACAAGGAGATGCTAGGAAAGTGCGAACAGATTCGAGTTTTCTTGTTTAGTTTATTGAATTGCTATATAATGTTTTAACATTTACTAACAACTGTGCTTCAAATATTTCAGTTCTTCCTGGAACTAATGAAGTTCCACGAGTTGAATCCAAATTAAGAGTATTTGCTTTCACAATAACTTTTAATACTCAGGTGCATATGTGTATATACACTTGACACAGTTTTTTAACTATAAGCTTCATTGTTGATTGTTGACTATATAACTAGTATCATTCTTCAGGTGAAGGACCTAAAAGTTAACTTGAACACAATCAATTATGCTGCTAGGGAGGTACTCTTATATTTGCTCTAATATTTTTCACCTATGAAGATGCGGCATCAGCTATATCTTCCTCGTCCTTTAATATTGGTAGGTTAAGGAGTCTGTGAAGTTACGAAAAATTATGCAGACAATCCTTACTCTGGGAAATGCACTAAACCAGGGCACAGCTAGAGGTCTATGTTACTATAAAAAAGCTCCTGTATTGTTGATATATTCCTGTTCTGTTCTAATATATTGAATTGCAACTCATCCTCTAATAACTTGCACTGCAGGCTCTGCTGTTGGATTCAAGTTGGATAGTCTTCTCAAACTTTCTGATACTCGTGCAAGAAATAACAAAATGACCTTAATGCATTACCTATGTAAGGTATAGTTCTATTTGTAATTTTAATATCTGTTGCACCTTAGGAGGTGTTTGGCTGATAGGTTTGGAGATGGGGGAATGGAAATGGAAGACAATTTGTATTAGGTTACATGAAATAATATATGAATGATTTCATAATCCATTTTCCTAGCCTTAGTCCCTATTATTTGCGGGAATTGTAGTTGTTGATTGTAGGCAACCTAACTATGTGTTTATTATTGTTTTTTTTCCTTTTATCACAAAGAAGGTTATCGATCTTATCACTCTTTTCATGCTGCATCTGTCGGTAGTAATCAATGACTGTGTTTTAGCTGCAATTCTCTCACACATGTAACTTCATAGCTCCTTATTTGTGAATGCTATGTTTTCTTAATTTTCTATCTGTTTTTAGATTCTAGCTGAGAAGATGCCAGAGTTGCTAGACTTCAGTAAGGATCTTGGACATTTGGAACCAGCATCCAAGGTTTGTCGCATGTATTGCAGTGAATATGTAACTATGTTTGCTGCTTACTAATCCTACCGTGGCTTCACCAGATACAATTAAAGTCTTTGGCTGAAGAAATGCAAGCTGTTAGCAAAGGCCTTGAGAAGGTTGAACAAGAACTAACTGCAGCAGAGAATGATGGTGCTGTATCCTCAGGCTTTCAGAAGGTCAGAATGCATAATGTTTAGATACATTCTCATCCTCAAACTCAATTATTAAAATTGCTACTTGAACCTAACTTCCTGTCTTTTATGAATACATTGGAAGTTTCCTCATTGTGTTTTGCAGCATAGAGATAAATTTAATGACTTGAGTGCATAAGTTAATTCTCTCAAACAATGAAATATATTGAAATTCCACTTTTGGTTTTGGGTCCCTTGGTATCCTTCATCCTTGGTGGCATTCCACCATGATATTGCTTGTAGGAGGGATGAAGTAATTTGTTTGATATCTTAGATCTTTTTTATTCAAGAGGCTTGATCTATGTTGTCATCTATAGGAACCTGCACATTGGCAATCATGATCAAACAATCTGCAGTGATGGTTCTGATGTCCTCACTAGCCTGCATATTAATATTTAGATGTCTTGTGTGCTTTGAACCCTATATATAAAATTGTGGAATTGTTACTGGCTTTAACAGGTCTTAACAAGTTTCCTCCATACTGCTGAGGCGGAAGTTAGATCACTGATCAACCTTTACTCTGAAGTGGTGAGCTTTAACTGTTATTTTTAATGCTGCTTAGACAAATTTCTTTTGGTTTTAACCTTCTGATCTGAGGTGAGATCACTTATTATGGCCTGCTCTGAAGTGGTGAGCTTAAGTGTTATTTCTGATGCAGCTTGGACCAATTCCATTGTTTGGTTTTATTTTGTTCTTACTGATCAAAAGCTGTGGATAACAATGTAATTTACAGGGGAGAAATGCAGATTCACTGTCACAGTATTTTGGTGAAGACCCAGCAAGATGCCCCTTTGAGAAAGGTTTGGGACAATTTAGTTTTCTGTATCGTTGCTGTCTATGTTACTTTGTTTGTTACTTCTGGGCCTATTTGGTCATTTTGTTTTATTGTATCCCAATCGAAGAAGGCATGAATAACCCAATAGCCGGAAAAGGGGCATGAATAACCCAATAGCCGGAAAAGGGGTGTGACTGTAGCTTTAGTAATTTGAATTTGTACTATAAGTCAGTTGTGTTTGACCTAAGTAAATGAAGTATTCCTTTGTTCAACTATCTTCTTGGCTTCGTTTCTGCAGTAACTCAAACTCTAGCAGTCTTCACCAAGCTGTTCAATAAGGCGCATGATGAAAACGAGCAGCAGGCAGATACCGAAAAGAAGAAACTGGAGAAGGAAGCACTCAAGGAACAAGCAGCTGCTAATTCTCCTGCATGGAAGGACTCTCCTGCACGGAAGGAAGGCATTGATGCTCTTCGTGCAAAAATCAATGCTCGTAATCAGAAACAAGCTTCTTGATGCACAGACCAGCAGGTATTGTTTTCGGGCTCATCCATTTCGTGCAATATTTCATCATGTTGCTCTGCCACGTAGGCATCATCAACGAGTTTAGCATGCATCTACGCTGTTGATTCATCTACGAGATGAATCAACCACAGGTTTCGACTGGCTCTGCAGCGGCTAGCATTATTTCCAAATGTACAAACTGTTCATTGGTATTGCTGCAATCTGCGTAGAGGAGGCAGATATTTTGGGAGGCAATTCAATTGTTTGAATTCGATTATGTATATATGTATATTGTTCTTGCACATAACATATCCCTTATTCTAAAAAGAAGTGTACGGAATAGAATACATGCTATACCATGTTTTATAGTAGATATAAACTGTAATTTCAGTTGTTGCCAATCTAATAATCGTCGACTTAAATTTTCACCTAAAAAATTGATGACCAAGAAGAGCATGTCAAAAGCCTGAATTCTGCATCTGAATCTGCTTGATCCTGCAGATTCATTAATGAAGTTATCAAATTAATAAAAGTTGTATTTGCCTTTTTAGTCACTCATTTCTCGCCAATTTTCATTTCTACCCAGCTAAATTTTCATTTCTAGTTCTCCATCAAGTGTTCGAAAGTAAGTAATAATAAATACATGGTTCAAGCTTCAAATGGGATATGATATGATGATTTGATAAATTTAATTATTTCTTCTCAATATAGTTATATATCATTTATGTTCCTCTTAAACTCTTTATTGCATTAAAATGAATAATAGAATTTAACGACTGTAATATTTTTAGGTAAAATATTATTTTACAGCACCATCAATGCATTGAAGCTATCGCATCTTCTTTACTTTTCAAAAATCATAGAATTTGATTCTATGAAACTTACAAGATACTTTTAGAAGCTACTGCTTTGGAATTTGTTTGTTTTGTATTTTGACGGACCATTGAATATTACAGTTACAAAACAAGTGTCACATAAAATCTGACGAGCAATAAAGGATTTGCGCAAAAGAAAAATATCAAAACTCTTCTTTAACTATTGTTTTAAATTTTGGCGAACTTTCCCACCTGTTTATCATATTTCAGGGTAACAAAAAAAAAAAGTTTATATATATTTTGGAAAGCCATTTCATTTTTCTGCTGATAAAACTTGAATTTGGGATATAAATTTGTTTAAAATTTAAACATTTAATTATACCTATCATAGGTTACAAGGCATTTGAGATGATCTTAGGGTTGTACTTTTTTTATATGATAAGAACATGCGTGAAGTTGATGGATTAATGTCAAGTCTTATCAAGTTTGTGTCTTTATCGAGTTGATCCGATAAGGACACAATAATTTCGGATTCGATTAGATTCGGGTCCGTTCCGAATAATCTGTTAATAATTAAAATTATTACTCTGATTATTTTTATTCTATTTTTTTATTACTTTAGTTGTGGTTCTTATAGAGTGTCGTATGTCATTATCATGTCAATACAAATAGGATCGTGTCGCGTGCGGATCGTATTCGAGCTTGAATGTAGCGGATAACCGGATTGGATCAAATCGATCCGACTCTGTTTTCCCTCTTCTCTCTTCTCTCTTCTGTCGCAATTATTCTCCCCTTCGCCGTCTTACGCTTTTTTCAGTCTGGATCCGTTTC
>JAYDZE010000005.1:127144-140933 GCA_034509125.1 Monilaria moniliformis
CAACATGATATGGAAAACATGTATATGTGGGTGTTCAAGGAAAGGCCCGAGAATGCTCTTGGTAAGATGCAGCTGCGTAGTTATATGAATGGGCATTCTCGTCAAGGAGAGCGTCCCTTCCCTTTTAGTGTGGATAAAGGCTTTGTCCGGTCTCACCGGATGCAGAGGAAACATTATAGAGGCCTTTCAAACCCTCAGTGTGTTCATGGAATTGAGGTTGTTCCGTCCCCTAATCTTATGGCTTTGGATGAAGAAGATCGCAAAAGATGGACCGAGCTCACCGGGAGGGACGCTAACCTCGCTATTCCACCTGAAGCTAGCGACTATGGTTCGTGGAGAAATCTACCAAACACTGAGTTTGAGCTTGAAAGATCTGCTCCAGTGAAGGCTAATTCACAGTCCCACACGAAGAAGCTGCTCAACGGATCTGTGCTGAATCTGTCGACCCAGCCTACCAATCATAGCAACGGGGATGTCCTTGACCTCTCTCCTGTCAACAACAAGAGGAAGAAGGATGTTTTCTCACAAGGGAATGATGATGACTGTTTTCTGGCCGTGAATGCTCCTGACCGTGCCCCTGATCTTGAAGTTCATCCAAACGGGCCTCACTGGTTGCATGAGTTCAGTGGAGTGCTGAGGAACGCCTACGGCCCTGTCACAGCTGCCAAAACAGTCTATGAGGACTCAGAAGGCTATCTCATCGTTATCAGCCTGCCTTTAGTGGATCTTCAGAGGGTGAAAGTATCGTGGCGGAATACCCTCACCCATGGAATCATAAAGGTCTCGTGCACAAGTACTTCTCGCACGCCATTCATCAAGAGACACAACAGGACATTCAAGCTTACAGATCCATCATCGGAGCACTGCCCGCCTGGGGAATTCGTTAGAGAAATACCACTTTCAACTAGAATCCCTGAAGATGCCAACATAGAAGCTTACTACGACGGACCGGGAACAGTGCTTGAGATATTGGTGCCGAAGCTGCGCGAGGGGCCGGAGGAACATGAGGTCCGCGTCTGTCTTCGGCCTCACCACGGAGGTAATGATCTCAAACTGACCTAAAATGTCTTTCTTGGTGAGCAGGGTGGTCGTCGGAGAGTAACATTGGTGATGTAGGTGGTAGACGAATCGAATCCAATATGGTTTATATTATTTGTTATATATTTGGTTCTTGAAGCTCTTAAAATGCTGTGGTTTTTCATCCCATGCATCTAGTTTGATTTAAAGTTGTAATTGTTTTTGTTATGGAAATTATATTTGAATTATCAGCTGACTGCCACTCTTTTCTATGCGTTTCTCGCCTCCCTTTATCTCTGACGACTTTGATAAACATTCTTTACTAGTCGGCACTAAGACTGCCGACTAGTTTGATATTATGTTTCATAAGTTGAATACTATCTCTATCTCTCTCTCTGGATGCACAACATATTGGTGATGAGAAAAGATATTAGGTGGTGTTGACGTGGGCGGCAACTAGTAGTAGCAGTTCCATCCTAGAAAATGATAGATAATATTAGAAAATTGAAAATCAATCTCGAATATAATATGATGAAAGGTGCACAAGGGGTTGAAAAAACATATGTATCATGATAAGGGCCTCTTGCTAGTCGTGAGCTGCACCTGTCGAATTGGATGTGTGGGTCCCTTGTAATTATTTTTCATATTCCACTTCCTCCAATAATTCAAGTTGGTTGGTTGGAGCAACTGCAAGGAAAAGGGAAAAATAAAAAGGGAAGAAAAAGATGCATTTCTCTTTTTCACTTTGTAAGATTTGGTTCGATTATGGAGGCTCTGAGTCAATATTTTATGTTCATACTATCTCTTATACTTGGATCATTCTGCCAGAAATTTATATGATAATTGTAGAATAAAGAAGGTTTTTGAGCGTCTTTTCTTTTCTATTTATCAAAAACTGAAATTTAGTTGCTATAAATTGAAAATAATTTGAAAGATACTCTCGTAAACAGAATCAAAATCGATGAAAAAATGATGAAATTTACGCGGAAAAATGAAGAAAATTTATTTTACGAAAATTTAAACAAGTCATTGCATATTGCTTTGAATCAGAACTAATTATATCCCTGCATTATAATGTTATCCAATATGTCACAGAAGATTAAGCTATAAATCATAAAAGTAATATCCTGCATAGTTTTTTGTTCAGTTCCTAAGTGCCACAAACAATCAATGAAGTACAATTATCGAAAATCCGAATTTAAAACATAAAAGGAACAATAGCACATGAAGAAAACTTATGATCAAGCAAAACTTATAGAATCCAGAAATATAATACTAAAATTAAAAAGGCATTAATATGATTCTGACGAAAAGCGCATCAAAATCAATCTTGTCCAGCAAAAATTTAAAAGCATAGATAGAAAAACACAAGGGGCAGACACCGCGACTGATTTAGTCGACCTCCTCAATCTTGGGACCGGCACTGCTGCCACCACTGGGGGCAGGCACATCATCGTCCATCGGCGCCTCCCCACCCGCTCCCTGGTACATCTTCGCGATGATTGGGTTGCAGATGCTCTCCAGCTCCTTCATTTTGTCCTCGAACTCATCAGCCTCCGCCAGCTGGTTCCCGTCAAGCCACTGGATGCTCGACTCAATGGCATCCTCAATTTTCTTCTTATCAGCAGCAGGGAGCTTTGAGGCAATCTTCTCATCTTTCACGGTATTCCTCATGTTGTATGCATAGTTCTCCAACGCATTCTTAGCCTCGACCTTCTTCTTGTGCTCCTCATCCTCAGACTTGTACTTCTCGGCCTCCTGGACCATCTTCTCAATCTCGTCCTTTGAGAGTCTACCCTTGTCGTTGGTGATGGTGATCTTGTTCTTCTGGCCGGTAGTCTTGTCCTCGGCAGAGACATTCAAAATACCATTGGCATCAATGTCAAAGCAGACAGTGATCTGAGGAACTCCCCTGGGGGCAGGGGGGATGCCAGAGAGCTCGAACTTTCCAAGCAAGTTGTTGTCCCTTGTCCTTGTTCTCTCACCCTCGTAGACCTGAATCAACACACCAGGCTGGTTGTCTGAGTAAGTCGAGAAGACCTGTTCCTTCTTTGTGGGAATGGTGGTGTTCCTTGGGATCAAAACGGTCATGACACCTCCGGCGGTTTCCAAACCAAGAGAGAGGGGAGTTACATCAAGAAGCAATAGGTCTTGGACCTTCTCGTTACCCTCACCACTCAAAATAGCAGCTTGGACAGCAGCACCATAGGCAACAGCCTCATCAGGGTTGATGCTCTTGCAAAGCTCCTTGCCATTGAAGAAGTCCTGCAACAATTGCTGAACTTTGGGAATTCTGGTGGATCCTCCAACAAGGACAACATCATGCACGGTGCTCTTGTCCATCTTGGCATCCCTCAGGCACTTCTCAACAGGCTCCATACACTTCCTGAACAGGTCCATGTTGAGTTCCTCGAACCTAGCACGAGTGATGGGGGCATAGAAATCAATACCCTCATAGAGAGAGTCGATCTCAATGGTGGTTTGAGCAGTGGATGAAAGAGTCCTCTTCGCCCTCTCACAGGCTGTCCTCAACCTTCTCAGGGCCCTGGGGTTACCACTGATGTCTTTCTTGTTCTTCCTCTTGAACTCCTGAACAAAGTGGTTGACCATTCTGTTGTCAAAGTCCTCACCACCGAGGTGAGTGTCACCAGCAGTGGCCTTCACCTCAAAAATACCCTCCTCTATCGTGAGAAGAGAGACATCAAAAGTACCACCTCCAAGATCAAAGATCAACACATTCTTCTCTCCAACGCTCGTCGCCTTCTTGTCAAGACCATAAGCAATGGCAGCAGCAGTAGGCTCATTGATAATACGCATCACATTGAGGCCAGCAATAACTCCAGCATCCTTGGTGGCTTGACGCTGGGAATCATTGAAGTACGCTGGGACTGTTACAACAGCATTCTTCACTGCTGAACCAAGGTAAGCCTCAGCAATCTCCCTCATTTTCATCAAAACCATCGATGAAATCTCCTCAGCAGCAAAGTGCTTCTCCTCACCCTTGTAGTTAACACTGATCATGGGCTTGTCGCCAGGTCCGGAGAAAACCTTGAACGGCCACAATTTCATGTCGCTCTGAACCGAGGCATCAGTAAAGCGCCTTCCAATCAACCTCTTAGCATCTGGGAAACAATCAAAAGGGAATGATCAATCTTCTGCTCACAATGAAGACCAATTCTCTATCATAAAATACTGTTACAATTCAAACCTAATCCCAACTATAGAATATAGAATTTGCATACACTCGCAATAACAATCATACGTACCAACACAATGAATACCAATGACTTATAACAGTGAGATATTGCTAAACCACACAATGACTATCGCACTAGCAATAACAAATTCAGTAGTCCAATTAATTACAAGGAGCTAGAGTGAATTAATAGAAAACTAAATAATTACAGTCCAACAAGCGAACAACAAATGCTCTTAGGTTAAGTGTTTGTAAACAGATCATTACATTTTCTACGTAACAAAAGGTTTATGGGTGGATTTACGTTACTTATACTCGTCTGTATCACATCGTTGCAGTAGAACATGATAGACAAAATCACTAAACATACTATCACAGCAAATGCCTTAGATGGAAAACGACCTCATATAGAATCAGATCTAAGTCGATAGAATAAAAAATCAAGACGGATCCATGCTCAACATCATACGTATTAAGATAATTCTACTTAGAACCAATAGTTTACCGCTTAAACTTCAAATATTAGCTGGAAATGCTTGATGTACTAAACAAACAACACAGATCGACGAACCAAAACATATACCCGATCCAAAAGTACTCCAAATCGAACGAGACACGATTAATCAACTCAACAAAAATCTAACACAGATCTAGCAGATAAATTGAGAATATAAACATAGCTTTTAAAAAATGAAAAACAGAAAATCAACGTAGAAATTAATTCGTACCGAAAACTGTGTTGATCGGGTTCATAGCGACCTGATTCTTTGCGGCGTCACCAATGAGACGCTCGGAATCGGTGAAGCCGACATACGAAGGCGTGGTTCTGTTTCCCTGGTCATTGGCGATGATCTCAACACGGTCGTGCTGCCACACGCCAACGCACGAATAGGTGGTTCCAAGATCGATTCCTATGGCCGGGCCCTCTCCTTTTCCAGCCATTGTTACAGTTTACAGATCTAATTCGGCGAAAGATTTAAAAGGAGAACTAGATTTAAACTGAGAGGCGGAAGAACTGAACATGAGCTGGTATTTATATTCGAGGTGGGAGCTCAGTTTGACGTTCCAGAATGTTCCGAATAAACCCTAATTGTTAAGAGCCGTTGGATTGGAACGCCGACGGTGGGAGATGAGCTGCGGTATTTGCGTGGAGAGAATAGGTTTTAACTTGTTTTGAACTTTTCTACTTGGCCGCCTGATTCGAGATCTGCCGACCACGCCCACGCGCCTGATTTTTATTTTTATTTTTATTTTCTTTTTCATTTTGTGGATGGTTTTCTTTTTGTTTTAAATTTTCCTTTGTATTAATAGTAAATATTTTCTTATTCTATTTTTAAAATTTATCAATTATATCTCAGTTTTGAGTAATTTTATTTTAATTTTTTCAACTTATCAATTTTATCTTCATCTTTCCAACTTGAGTCACTTTTATTAATTATTTTTAGATAATTATTTTTAAAAAATAAAAAATTAAGAATAAAATAAATCAATTTCAACAATTATGATAAAATTGATAAAATCACTAAAAATGATGATAATTTTGATAATTAGTCTTTCTATAAATATTAATAATTGCCCACCCATAACTCAAAAATTAGATTAGTGGGATGAAGTGATTAGCATCAAATGAAGCTTAGGGCTGGTAAGTGGACTTGTGATTAGAGTCCCATGTGCAATTAATGTACCGAAAGATACGTTTAGATGTGAAATTATTTTTGATGAAGTAAATAAATACGTGAGATTGAAAATGGAGATGATAAACATATAGGTCATAAGATGTTTCTATTTTAGTGATCACAAGAATTGTGAAAGAACATGAAGATTGGGATTTCAAGATCTAATGAATTAATGAAGAATGTGAAAATGTTGGAACATATAATTATGATCCAACATAATTTGTTAGACGATTATATATTAAACACTATCTATTGAATGATCCGATTAAGTGGTCAAATAAGTTTATATAATTATGAGAGTTGAAGTTATAAGAAATGTTAGAGACTTATTTGTAAATATGGGGTTATGGTCCCCAAGTGAAACGTATAAATAGTCGATAGATCTCATTCCTATCGGTATAACGAACAATACGAGAACTTTGATTATTCTCTAAAGCTTTTATACTTGGAAAACAAACAATCCAACGAACACGACGAATATGAAGTCGGATACGCTTCCGCTTTAAGATCGTTCATATTCGACATATATAATACGTTCTAACAGAAAAAAAATTAGGAAGAAATAATGTGAATGTGTATTGCAGTATTTATCGATCTAAATATCTCAATGGCGGTAAGGGACCAAATAATAAATCTAATATATGTAACTATAGTTTGAACTTCATTTAGGTAGAAACACCAAAAGCGTGGAATAATTACCTTATTAGATATCCATAAAGAGTGTATAATTTTCTTTTTTGAACATCTCTTCTTATAATTTACTATTACAATACTCTTTATTTACAAAAAAACTAACTCATGGTCCACCATATTAATCCACTATTTATCTTTGTTGGGACATATTCTTTACTATCCAAATACGTACATAATATTTTATTAAAACCGATATCATCCTCAATGTTGCACACTCTTGATGGATGGAGAAAGTATGACTTTTGCTTTCGTTTTTTGTGTGTTTTTTGGTGGGGTGAGGGGAATTAAATATAGTATGTATCTCTAACTTTCAGCGTTTTCGAAAAAATATTCTCAACTCAATCTTTTCACTTTAAACACCTTCACTTTTGATAAAAGTACAACAATTTATATTTCACAATTACTGAATCCGGTGACAGAATGAGGACGTTGAATACTTAAAGTCGATTATACTTCATTAAGCTCGACATTGCTCGTCATCCATCTAAGAATCCAGCGACAAAATAAATTATTTTGTTCCCGTATTTTGTGATGCTGGATATAAATCAAATATTTTCAAAATTGAGGATATAAACTATGATTAATTTCCCTTGAATATAATTAGCCTAATTGCCTTTTAATTCGAGTATGCGTGTTAAACCAATATAAGTAGCGCCCAACATCGTGAAAACTCTTTGTGCTTTACTTCTCTCTTAATCAAAGGTTAGGCAGGAATGTCGAAAAGTCTAAGGTGGTATCTTAATCGCCTTTCTAACCAATGGTGGTCTCAACAGCATCGCCGAATTGTTGAAGAAGGACCACCACATTCAAGGACCACTACACTTTGGAGCAACTAGTGATGACGAGCTAATTGAAGATTCCATGGTTGTGCCTTTATATCTTTACAAATGAAATATGCAATCTTAGTTTTACACCTTTCTTTTCCTATTAGAAAAAAATTACACCTTAATCGCAAAAGGAATGGATTTGATTTACCCTAGGGTAAAAAACTACTTCTTCTAGAAAGTATATATAGGTAATTTAACCAAAATCGTAATTTATAGCATGATGAACTTAAAGATTATATAATTGTTTAAAAAGTTTTTGCAAGTCTGTCAAATTTAGAGACACAATGATCGAAATTTTAACATTCATGAAATTATTTATTAAAATAATCGAGTAGGGGTGACAAACTCCCCGTGGTAATAGTCAGTGACCCAATGTGTTATATTTTATGTTAACCGAATTTTAAAAATCTTATGTCAATGTTCTTCGAAAGTAAAAGTTAATTTTAACCATAAAAATAAAAATATATTAATTATATTCACTTATACCCAAAATACCTTTTATATTTTTATTTTATTAATTATAAAAAAATATGAAAATCTAAAGTCTATGTAAAATTATAACACCTCAAACTTCTACTTAAGAATTAGTGAATTGATTTGAATAAAGTAAACTAAGATAAGTTCATTATTCCAAATTTAGGATAATATGACTTTTTTGTAAAATAATTGAGAATAAAATAAGTGAATTTATTATTTAAGCTCAATAATAAATTAGGAACTCGAATTTAATTTCGATCTAGATTATATGCATTACATAAGCATGATCAAGTGTGCATTTCATATGCTAAGTGTATAAATTTCCCCAAGATATGACAACGTGCTTATGTGATTAGGGCTGGCAAATCGTGCAGGTTGGATCGTTATCGGTTCGACCTGATAACGATCAAATCCGATAAAGTCAAATTCTAACACGACATGTTAGGAAAAAAAATCCTCAACTGGAACACGGACCTGATCTGCTACATTCAAACCCAAACACGACCTGCACGCACAAACTTGTCAGCGACACGAAAATAACACGATAATGACACAAACCCAACACGACACTGCAATCACACGATAACGACACGACCTAACCCTAACTAAAGTAATAAAAAATCAAAAACTTAACCCTAATTAAAATAATAATAATAAATAAATAAATAAATAGTAATATTAATTATTAATGGGTTATCCGAATTCTACCTGAACCCAACCCACGCGATAAGCACATGAACCTAATAAGACTTGACACTAACTTATTAATTTCGTGCGTGTTCATGTCGTATTTTTGTATCGTGTCAAAAATTGTCAGCCCTATATGTGATGAATGATTCTTCTAAGTTTAATTTAGAAATTTGAGTATGACTGGGAGGAGTTCACATAGCGGCCCAAATAACCATTTAGGCCATGTTTGATAACCAAGTATAGATGAAGCAAGATTAGATAAAAATCAAGATAATATATATAATCTTGTAAGATAAGAAAATTTTAACATGTTGTTTGGTATATGAGATAAAAAATTAGATATCATTGTTAGATGTTTGGTATGCTTGTTTGAGTTCATGATTAAAAATCATTTGGACACTTTTATCCTTTATAAGACTTTAAAATTACAAAATTGTCCTTTGTGATTCAAGAAATGTACTTAGTTTCAATTTCTTTTTTTTCACTCATTCTTTGAACAAAGTTTCTTATTCCAATTGTTCCAAAAAAAAATTACTCATTCTTTGAACAAATTACCCACAAAAGTTGATTGCCCCAAGCCCATGTCCCAAACCCCATTGGAGAGACTCAAAGATCCTACATTTATCTGCAATCTACCTTGTTAAAATACAAATTTTGGAATTACAAATCCCAATTCTAAAACGAGTCGATTACGCAAACCAAGAGCAAGAAATGAATCACAGATGCCTTTTGCTATGGACAGAAATGAGGGAGCTTGAGATTTTTCAACACGGGAGGAGAGAGAACTGTCGAGCTCCGGGAAGAGAGAGAACAACTAACATGCGCGGTGGGTGGATGATATAGAATTGGGAGAGCCATAGTTTTATGCATATCGTTGTTTCTTCTCAGTAAAACAGAAATTAAAAAAGTTGTTGTCTTTGAATATGGATAAGAGGTGGAAGGAGCAAAGACACCACTGCCGTTGATGGTTGTCCAACGACGGCTATTTCTGTCGGAGAACTGTGCAGGAGATGATGGAGCATCTTCAATTTCATTATACCACTGAACTAGGCCGTTCAAGAGAAATTAGGGCCGAAAGATTGTGGTTGATGGAAATGGAAGAAGAAAGAGAAAATATGGCTAGAAGATTGCGATACAAATGGAAATGGTAGCCGACGGTGAGAGAGACAAGAAGAAGAACGAATGAGGGCAAGTAGGGCAGAATGAATTTAATCTAGGTGTGAGGAAATCGCCAGATATGCTATTGCAAGGGGGACACGAGATATGTTATCTGGAGAAAAACTGATTTTTTAGCACGGGCCTTCCTTTCTCACGGGCTTTTGAGATTATAGATCTTGGATATCAAACACAAAGTTACACCAAGATAAAGCTCTTATCTTGGCTTATCTATGCTATCAAACATGACCTAATTGTCTCCATTACTTGCATCCTAATGTTAAAATCAAAAATAAGATTATATGTCCATAGATTATTGAACTTTTAGCTAAATCTAATTTTGTATACTAATTTAAAATTTATAGATAATTACTAACCTTTCAATTTTATCTAATTTTGCTAACGAGACGATTACGGCGACATCAGAAAATCACATTGTCGCTAATGTGGCATAATTATGGCTGCGTCACAAACGTGGCACTAGATGTACGAATAAAGCCTGTAAATAAACAACTTCGATCAAATTTTGATTTTGCACTGCAACATAAAAATCATTCTAATTTGTCACACCAATCTAAAATTTATCTGATTTTGCACAAAGATGGATTCAATTCATGAAAATGACACATTACAATTTTAGAGTTAAGATTTAAGATTTAAGATTTAGAGTATAGTAGAAAAATATAAACAAAGAAAGATCATTTTCTCTAACCATTGTCTGTCATGTTTAGGTAAAATGTTTACTAGTTAGGGTAGAGTAGCAAAATCAAATAGAATTTTAAGATGGCGTGTAAAATTAGACAAATTTTAAAATTTGTGTATATCAAAGTTCAGTAATTTACAAACTATTATTCCTAAATGACATATGTTTAATCATCGAACGATTCGGCCACCTCAAATTTTCAAGCAGCCACATCAAAATTATATTGGGTTGATCCAACTCGTTAGCAAAATCAGATAAAATTGAAAGTTCGGCAATTATCAAAAGAACATTTAAAGTTGATACGTAAAATTATAATTTGATCAAAATAGAGTAATAACTCTAAAAATTTGTGACTATATATTGTTTCTTTCAAGTTTGGTCACATATATTTTGTAGAAAAGAAAAACAAAAATTTACAAATCTAATTCTATTTTTTATAGATGATGAAATTACATAACTACTATATAAAATGCGTATTATATGATATCATATTTTCTAATATTTCTCTTCTCCAATCTAAAAAGTGTCTTCTTTAATCTTTTAACGTTTATTCCCAATTTTCTTCTTCAATATTCAAATGAATTTTGAGGATAAAAATTTAACAAGTTCAACTTTGTGTATAGTAGGTAGTTGGTCCATCCCAAATTATTGTTTTTTTAAGGAAAAAAATAGAGATGTGAAAATTAAAATTGTATATCGTTCTTATTATTACAACCTCTAAACTTTGCTAAAAATTCGATACTTTGTTAATTTTTTGTAAGACAAGCGTGTAATACTAATACTAACAAATGGCATCCCAAGTCTTCCATTAATCCACACCATAATCAAGTCATTAATTATATGAGTTTGTGAGGTAACAATTAGCTAATAATATATATTTAAGATTAATTATGGTTTAGATAAGCTCTATCTCGTTTTTGAATTTTATAGTACCAATATATATTTTATTTAATATTCATTGTTGTAATTAATTATTCTACTTATTGTAGAAAATAACTAAAGGCTGAAACAAAGATTATTTAAGTATAAATTGTATAATTGATTATAGTCTCAGTCTGTTTAAGAAAGGGGATTTAGTATCAACTTTTATATAATAATTACATCAAAAATGTGATTTTCGCAGTCCATTAAACATAAAATATAATATTTATTTTTACTTCATTTCCATCTTTTATGTAAAAGTTTATATTTTTTAATTTTGTTCTATTGTTTTTTATTTAATCCTAAACTTTGCTTAATTCAGCAATAGAAAACACGACATGTAACAAATACTATATTTTGTAGTTATTATTAATACTAATTGTGTAACATAAAGTGTAATTTATAGTAATTGCATTTACATGTATATGTGCAAATAGTACATTGTATGTGTACATTTATTTATACATCCCTACATACATACATATATATACATGTATACACTGACGGCTAAACCCATCTATCTCTGTCTACCTTTCTCTCTCTAAAATACACTGCTCAACTCATTTTTCTGCTTTGGAATATCTCTCGCTAAGGAGTCATGTCGGTATGCAATCGAAATTCTTATATGGGACTTTTTCATCAGTCGATTCTCTATTGATTGGATTTGAGTCGATTATGGTCCTTTCCCCCGTTATTTGCATCGGCGAAACTTTTCATTTTCGCTGTATTTTAATTTTTTTGATCGATCGCTTTGCTTGCTTTGAGCTATGCTTTCAGAGGGTTGGGCGTATTCGACTGTTTATTTCTTTGATTGTTGGTTTTTAACTGCTGCGATTGGTTGCTAGCTTTTCTAAATTTTGATGTGCCTATAAATTTCTTTCCTTGTGGAGATCTTCGAGTAAATCAAAGGAACTCTTCTCTATTAATCGACGCACCTTTTTCTTTATGCCCTGTCTCAAAAGGAAACATAATCAAAGTTGGATTTTGAGGATTAAAGTTTTTGGAATATAACTTTTTAGAACTATTTTTCTTCGAAATATTGCTATGTTTATCTCATTAGTTTTAAAATTTTGAACTTAAATTGTTTTACTTTGATCAATGAACATTCGGTATGGTTATTCTATTTCAGTTTGCTAGATTGTGTTTTCATAATCCTATGACATTTGCACTAAAAGAACTATACTTTCTTTAATTATCAGAAATCATATGAATTTTTCTTTTACAGCAGCTCAGTTTCCTCCGAACTTTCGGACTTGCATACCTTTCTTTGTTTTTTTTTGTTTTTGTTTTTTTCTGATCAGCCAGTCTACCTGCTTATTTTAGTTGGGTATTCGTTTAGTAGTCAATAGCGTATGCAAGACGAGTGGTGCAGTGCATCCATTCAAAATGGATGTCCTATGTCTTTTGCTTTCTCTTGTTGTTTGTGTCAGCTATGCATATTTCTCTATTTAAATAGTGCTACTAATTGCAATTCATAGTGGTTTCTTATGTCCTTTTCTAAATGAGTGTATTTGGTTATTTTATTTGGAATTATTTTCATTATTAATAACATTATTATCCTTTGCCATACATATGATATATGCATACCAGTATCTCCCTGCTTGCTCATAAGTCTTTCGATGTGATTTGGATTAGAGTGATGTTGCTGGTGGTGGGGTGATTACTTTGTTGCGACTAGTTATTTCGGGTTTAAAATTAGATTTCTGGTGAGTATGGGTTTCATACTTTGGTACCTGCTATTGGTGGGGAGGGGTGGTCTGTTCCCCTCTTTTTGGTAACGGAAGTGCTTGTGGGTGAATGAGTGGCTTACAATTATCTAATGGGATTTTCTGTTCATTTTGCATATACGTTCAAATATTTGCTTAGCCCTTTTTTTTTCTTTTTTTTTCTCTGAGCAACTTTTTCTTCTGAAGTTAGTAGCTGAATGGCAGGATCATGACAAGAAGGGAAGCTTTTGCTGCTTGTAAAGTTCACCTTATCTTTCCGGCGCATTCTTGTCAATTTGAAGTCGCTTTGATTGTGTACTGTTGTGTATAAACTGACTGATTTTTCAGTTCTTTGAATGAATGCTTGTCATTTTACACTGACATGCTAACACATCTTCCACAATATGGCTCCCTCATCTAAGTGATCTTGTATTGCAATGTCATTGTATTCTTGTCACCATCACCTTAGCCAAATTTCTGTCATCATACTGGTCTTAATTTCGATTCTTCAACTTTGTCGTGTACTTCTGAAAAATAGTGTTCTGCATCAAATCAGTTATCTAGTTACTGACTGTTCTTGAGATCTTAGGTAGCAATTTAATTTTTGTATATTTTCTAACTGTTTGTGTTTTCTTTTACCTTTTGTTTGTCCAGGAGAAGGGTCGGCCACTGCCAAAGTTTGGTGAATGGGATGTTAATGATCCTACTTCAGCTGAGGGATTTACTGT